>JAPYYS010000554.1:0-114093 GCA_030522525.1 Campopleginae sp. 14b | reverse complement strand
AGAAGAAAAATGAGCAATAGATCTGAAAATTTGCGGAAATTAGAGCGTCGACACCCTTTTTTCGAAATTTCCAAAATGCTGTACAATTCGTATTTTTCAAGAAATTCCGACAAAATTCTTAGAGAATAAAGAGCTTGTATGGTCTAACATGTGTGCAAAACGCGAGCCCTGTAGCTCAAACCGTTCTTGAGTTATGAACGTTTCAATTTTCCAGTGCCAGCACATACACACACACACATACACACACACACACACACACACACACACACACACACACACACACACACACACACACACACACACACAAACACACACATCCGGACACTTTTTCTAGATATGATTTTTCGATGTTTTGGGACATTTTAAGCACATCTACATTGAAGTCTGGAAAAACAAAATTTCACCGTCACATAGCTTCCTCTATGAGGAAGCAAAAAGCAATAATTTCGAGTGGGCCGACAATACGTGAGTTTTAAGGAAAATAAGCCGTTGATACGTACTCGTTGCTTGATGCTCGCTTCTTCTTACGCATCATGCTTTTAACCATGGAGGCATATCTGTTATTCGCATCCATAAGTTGACCATGGACACCGTACTCAACGATTCTTCCATTATTCATCATATAGATCTCGTCACAGCGGTTCAGATACTGAGAGAAAAAGAAAAGAAAACAAAAAATTGCGTCAGTCTTGGCTATTTATATCGATCATTATCCATAAAGCGTCATTTTTTTTACCTATTCCGTTAACCTGGGGTCACAATGACCCCTTTTTTTGGAAAATTCATATCTTTGGTGAAATTTAACGAAAAGGGATCAACATGGGCTCATTCTTTTCGTTATTTAATACGGGAATGCGTGAGCCTGGAGCAATTTTGGTTGGGGTAAAAAAAATTAGAAAAAAATTTTATCTTCGGTAAAATTGAACGAAAAGGGATCAACTTGGGCTCATTCTTTTCGTTTTCAAATGCAGAAATATGTAAGTGTGGGGCAATTTCGGTTGAGGTAAATAATGAGTAACAAATGCGGTGAAACGATAAAAACGAAAAAACGACGGGGTCCTTATGAATTTTTTTGGCTCGGTCTTCGAAGCTTCCAACTTACTTGGACCTGATGAGTGACGAAGAGAATGGTTTTCCCTCTCAGGGCTCCTTGAATGAGATTGTCGAAGATGTACGCGCCGACGTGAGCGTCCACGGCGCTGAGAGGGTCGTCGAGGAAATAAATGTCTCTGGAAAATTCATAAACGCAATGGGAATCGAAAAAGAAAAAAAAAAAGAAAAATGAGACAAATTTTTTTTCATCAGTCGCATGAAATTTGTCAAAAATTCGAATCGATTTAGCGGGAATATTCGAGTGCATGAAATTGCGGAAAATACCTGTCGGAATAAAATGCTCTGGCAAGTGCGACTCGTTGCTTTTGTCCTCCGGAAAGATTGATCCCTCGTTCGCCGATTTCGGTTTGGTCGCCGGCAGGAAAAGAGTTGAGATCTTGGCGGAGGCAACAGGAATCGATGGCACTGTGATATCGCTCGGAATCGAAAATTTCACCAAAGACAATATTTTCGCGAAGGGTCGCGTGCAATATCCAGGCTCGTTGGCTGACGTAGGCGCAAGAACCGTCTCTGGCAAGCTGTCCTGAGGCCAGACGCATCTGCCCGAGCGCAGCGAGCAACAAGCTCGTTTTTCCGCTTCCCACGTGACCGCAAATACCGATTAGTTTTCCTTTCGATGCCTCGAATATTATTTCTTTCAGGATTTCGACTCGCTTCGGTGACAGCAGCAACGCTTCACTGGTATCCTCCATATCCAAGTATTCACCTTGCCTCTTTCTGTATGAAACAATACATTCAACAGTCAGCATTGCAGTTCCCCGAAAATGTTAACCCTGCAACGGTAACCTGAGGTCAAAAACGACCCCACGCTCTTTTTTCCTCCGTTCTCACGTTTTTCATTGTTTCACCTCATTTCCCTGAGCTCTCGTGATACTCCATTGAAAACCGAAAAGAATGAGCTCAGGTTGAAGCTTTTTCGGTAAATTTTGGCAATGATATGAATTTCTCAAAATTGGGATTATTTTGATCGTTTTGTTATGGTTTTACCGCATTTTTTTCTCATTTTTTGACTCCAAGCTAAATTGTCTTAGGCTCCTGAGATCCTGCATTAAAAAACGAAAAGAATGAGCCCAAGTTGAACTCTTTTCGTTAAATTTTACGGGAGATATGAATTTTCCAAAATAGGGGTCGTTTTGACTCCAGGTTACCGGAACAGGCAAAAAAAAGGTTATCGTTGAACTTTATTTTTTGTTCTACAAGATAGAAACAAAAAACATTTTGTGAAACTCGTAAATGGATAACTCGAGTCGACTTACTCGTTATTAATTTTTTTATTCTTCTCCGTTTCGACGAACTCTTCATTAGCTTCGCACGTGAAAGTTCCATTGACGATAGAAAGTGCTTGAGTCTTGACGATTGGTTTAGGCACGTGATAATGGAGATCCTTCATAACGAGGGTGCTCTGTTTCGAATAAAACATATTGTTCGTGTTAATTTTGTCATCCAGTAACAATCACGTTTATAATTAATTATCTTTTTTTTTTGTTAGTCAAACGATTCAGCATTAAGCGAGCGACATATTTACAGGATTTAATCATTTTCCCAATTGACGCACAGCCCGAGCACAATGAATTTTATGGGAAAAGCTGGACAAATGTCGAGGTTAAATGTTTTTTGAATTTTAGCAGGAAATTGTGGCCAAATTTTTAGAGAATTAGTAGAACAAAAAAATATTTACAAAGCGACAACATAAAATTACTTTGCACTTGACTTCACCTTCCGCCTGCAAATTCCCGTCCAGTTTTTAGTCTTTCAAGCATTTTCATGGTCAAATTTCATCAGAATTGAGTTAACATTTTGTTTCGACTTTTTTTCAAAACTAAATACGTGAATTACATGCCAACGAATGAGAGCACCACGAATTTTGGGCACGAGCTGAATCGTCATAAGTCATGAAATAAAATCGCCACAAAAGGCAAACGAAACGTTTAGTATTTCATTCCAAGGCAAATGGAAGACGAGCTTAGGAGATTAATTCGTTTTCGTGTGATTGGATGCTTAGGTAATATTAATGGTTGATAAAAACCTTGAATCTGTTGCAACAAATCCTTGCCTCAATGATACTAGTTATCGAGATTTCGACGAATGAAAACATGTGTCTAATCTGCGTATTGAGAAGCGTTACAAACGGAAATACCTGGAAAAAAGATTTTTTTTGTCAGAAAAAGAGGCAGAGAGTGAGAAAATGTAAGAAATTTTTCACAACTAGACAGATCCCGCCCCCGGGCCTCAAAATTAATGGCGAAATATGAATTCTTATTAATTGATTATGGTTAATTAATTTTTTTCTCTGGTCGGTTCAGAGTTGATAATTTTTTTTCCTGATCCTGGTTCAGGGAGGGGAAGCCAAGTACATACCGTAGTTTTCCCGCAAAATGAAACATGCAGAATCCCGATATATACAAATTAATGGGAACTCGACAGAAAAATCGTTTTTTTAGCTTCTCCCAAGGACTTTTTTTTACATCAATAAATGCCACCACTCGAACAATCGTGTTTCGTGTTACACAAAATTATTTTAAAAAAAGACAAAAATTCATTGAGAGGAAAGAAAAACCTTAATTCTCATAAATGCTATTTTGCATTCAAAGTAAAACCGGATCGCCTCCCTGAGAGTCGATAATGCCTGCTTCATATGATTTGAGAAAAACGTTGTGATCGGAAAAGCCTGAAATTTTTTTTGTACATCGTCAGAATATTATCGATGCGTACGAGTCAATGCTCGTTCTTGTGCAGTTATGAAACTTTGTTTATCGTGAAAAATTGTCGAAAAAACAAACAAAAAATATACGAGAGAGAAAAATTAGACTTTTGAGTCTGAAGCTTTAGAGCCGGTTTTTTTTTAACCTATACCCGGGGTCTGAGTGACCCGGAAAATAAAATATCGGAGTAAAAATTGTGAGAATTATGAGAAATTAGAAAATAATTGAAAAAAAAATGTGGGCGTTAAATTTTGTAGGAAAGGCTTACCTGAGCCGCGGTTAAATTATTACCTCCGGCTACATGAGCGAGAAAAGTGACGATCGCCGAGATAACAGGGATCGTGGGAGACAAGGATATACCGAAACTTCTGGCGTATGTGATTCTGTGGAGCCATTTTTGTTCCTTGGTTCGGATATCTGTGAAGGAATAATGTTCGCATAAGAGGAGTCTACTGAAGACCAAGAGGAAAGACTTTAAATTGTTTTTATATACCCATGAGATTCTGACGGAACGGTCCTTCCCAAGCGTACATTTTGATCAATTTTATACAGTCGAATATTTCGTTGACCGCTGATACTCTTTGGTCCGATATTTTAATGCTTTTCGCTTTGAAATAGCCGTTCAGCCGCGATATCGAATACTGTAAGAATTCAAATGGGAACGTGCGTTTAACCCTAGAACGAAAACCTTTTTTTTTTGCCGTTTCCGGCCAAAATTGGGGTCAAAATGACCTCAATTTTGAAAAGTTCATACTTTCGGTAAAATTTAACGAAAAAGCTTCAACTTGGGCTCATTTTGTTTGTTATTTAATTCAGGAATACGTGATCCTGAGGAAATTTCTTTAGAAACCAAAAAATTTGTAAAAAAAATACGGCAAAACCATAAAAAACGTTAAAAATTACCCCATTTTTGAAAAATTCATATCTCCGGTAAAATTTAATGAAAAAAGTTCACCTTGGGCTCGTTCTTTTCGTTATTCAATGCAAGAATACGTGAGCCCGGGGCAATTGTGCTTCGAGTCAGAGAATTAGTGAAAAATGCGGTAAAACGAAGGGAGAAGAGCGCCCGAGGTCTCTTTTGAGCCCAGTTTACCTTTCTCGGGTCAAGGGACATTTTAAACATTGCGAAGAAAAATTTGGTTGCATGAAATGGTTGGCTTGCCTGAACGGGGTAAAAAAGGAAGAATGCCAACATGCCAAACAAGGCCATTGGGCTTAGAATCCACAATATGTATGCGATTCCACAAATAGTTACAACCGGTCCACCGACTATCGTTGGAGCAAAGACACAAGCATCGAACATGCGCTGTCCATCGTTCGACATCATATTTATCAACTAAAACAAGAAAAACCAAAAAAAAATGTGTTTGTGCGGAATCTGTGAATAAAGCAAATGTAGAAAATAATTTACCTTGCCCGAACTTTTGCTCCCGAAATCATTGAGCCTTATTATTTTCCTGTACAGCATGCCCAGGTACGCGTTTTTGAATCGCAGGGCTGTTCGATAATTATTGTTCCAGCTCCAGGTGAGAAGCATCGTCCGAGTCATGTCACACAGAGACAACAAAAATGCCCATTTTATTCCTTCCACGATCGTGCCTTCTCTCGATTCAACGAATTCCAATAGTTTTCGCATGAGCAGAACCTTCACCAAAATCGAATAGTTCACAGTATAGAATTTCAACCGTTTCGCTTGCTATTTCCCTTCGATTGAGTTTTTCAGCGTTTTTTTTTCATTATTTTATGCCAAAAAGCATTAAAAATAAAATTCAATTTATTCTCACAATAAAAAATTCCTTCTATAAAATTCAATCATTCATTCATTTTTATTTTTGATTTTTCCATTTTTACTTTTACAATTTCCCAATTTTTTAATTTTTCAATTTTTTTGATTTTTTAATTTTTTATTTGTCGAAATTCTTATTTTTAAATTTTGATTTTCTGATTTTCAATTTTTGTAATTTGAATTTTATAAATATTCTAAAATTATGTCAAAATATAATAACTCAATAATCAGACTGACGGAACTGAGAAAGCCGAGGATTACGGCGACTGTTAGGATGAAACAAGAAGCGAGACATCTTGTTCGATTGAATCTCCAGGCTGCTTTGCCAAACGAGGCTGCATTCACCCCATGCTGAGCAACCTCTTCGTTCCACAATATTTCGAGCCTGTGAAACGAAAAAATCCTATACGGTCGCCAAAAATATTTCAAAGAATTCTAAAATCTAAATTAAAAAAATTCTAAATTCGATTAAGAATCAAAGTTTCCTAATGTCTAAAAATCCTAATTATCAGCTTCAAAAACGATTCATGCAGGGAACGAGATTTTTATTTTTTATCTTACCTGTGCCATAAATTGACTGTCTTGTTGGAAAAAACAAAAATCGAATAATTGCTTCAATAAAAGTGATTTTCACACTTTTCGGTCAATTTGGTGTCAGGAGAATTTTTTTACGACCTAACAAATCTAGTATAATCCTCAGTACAACGAAAAATGCGGAGGGGTCGAAATCGTGGCATTAAATTTTTATTTTTTTATTGATTATTTTTTTCCTATGGGAAAAATTTGTTTTTTTTTTTACTCACCTTTGAGAATTATACTCGCACGTATCGTACGGCGAAATTGTCGGCAAGTCTTCCAAATTAGAGCCGCCTTGGCGATACGCGTTCCACAAATATTTTGTCAGCCAAGCTCCAAATATTGTGGAATACAAGCCGGCGTGGTCAATCGGCATTGTTCCCGTGGGCCTTATCGCATTAGTGCAAAATTAAATAAAATTACATTATCTTTTTTTTTGTTTTCCGTCCATTATTCAAAATTTTAATTTTATGGAAATTAGATAGAGTAACACTCTTTTATTTTTTTGTTTTTCGTCCATTATTGCAATTTTTCTATTTTTTGTAACAACTTTTGAATAGAATGTTTTCTCCATTCAGAGTTGGATAACTCGACGGAATGTCTTGTCAGTGAACCAGGATGGATTTTTACTTGGTGGTGAAAAACAATGTTTCTTGCGGAGGATGCGGGTTCGAGAAGGGATTTTGTTTGTTTTTTCTGGGAAAATGGGCATTTAGTTTGTTTTTTGTGGGAAAATTGGCATTCCGTTTGTTTTTCCGGTCAAAATTGAGACTTGAAAAAGTTGCTTAATTCTTAAAGATATTGTAATGCTTACTTTTGTTTTCGTCGTACAGGCATAAGATTTTTGAGAGCATTGCCGTATCTTGCCCAGCTGGCGCTCCTGCGATACTGTTTAGTAGGATTAACAGAGACTCCATTGACGAGAGGCACGGCTCTGTTTTTTCTGTTGTTCAAAAGATGACGAGGAAAGGGAGAAAAAAATTGTCGGAATGTTTGAATTTTTTTTGGACGTGTCATAGAAGTTTTTGAACGACGTAGTCGTGATGGTAAAGAAAATTTACTCATCGGTCAACTCGACCGGTAATCGCAACGGATATAGCGTTCGAGTTCCCGAGCAGTCGAAAAAATTCACTCACCTGTCATCGCCGACCATGGAATCTCGTTCTTCTCTGTGTCGGTGTATTTTGTTCATGACGCTTCCGGTTTATTTAAAAATAAAATGAAAAAAATGAATTTTCTTCGAAAATCCTGTCGAAACGTCGGACACTCGATAAAGTTTTCAGCACGATTATCAATGTCATTCCGATTTTCACCGGGAAACAAGTTCTATCTCGGCACGAATTTGATTGGCCGTTGTTAAGACCAATTACGATCAATTGCCAAAACGATGGTGAAGAGCGCAGTCGAGCAATGCTCGCGTGTTATTTGAAAGAAATCTCTCTCGCGGGAACAAAGGAAGTGCGACAAAAACGCCCATAAACTTGGTCTTTGAGTCGGTGCACGTTTCTCGAAGCTAGAGACGAGCTTCTAATTCAATATAACGAGAGATAAACGAGCGTCATTCTTGTTTTTTTTGTTATTTCAAACGATTCTTTATCTCGATTTTGTCAAATATTATAATCCTGTTATCACGCGCCGGGTCGTTCCTCAATATATGAGCGCAGAGTCGCCGTTTTGCGTTAACGGCTCTTATCAATTATGCACAAGTTTTCGGGCGACAGATATCGCATTGTCACACTACGGGAGGGGAGGGAAAAAAATGCAAAAAACTTGAGGTTATGTTTACGAGCGCGGCAGTTGATTCCGTTGGTTTTTCTGTCACACTGCCGAACCGCGTGGGCACGTAAACGTCGAATGCTGCCGCTGCTGCGGCAAAAACCTCGGCGAACGTGATTTTATTTATAGATTCAACGCTCCCCGACCGGCCGCGACGTACCGCGGTGAAAAACCGACTAATAAAAATACCCATGTAGAAGGTCGGATCAAGATCGAGAGGTAAAAATGTTTACTGCTTCCTCCCTCCGCCACTCCCCCAATCGAGGTTTTATCTAACGAATAGCACTAACTAACCAATCGCTTTTTAAACAAGAACACGCACGCCTACCCCTCGCCGAACTGTGATTAATGTCTTATCGCAATTCGTCACTCACCACGATCTGTAAGGTGATTTATCCGTTGCACGAGGCCAATAGAGAAAACACAATGAGGCGGATGGAACGTGGAATTTTTACTGATACTACGGCGACGGCTAGATCACGTTGAGGCTATGACGGCCTCAACCGGCAATGGCCTATGGAAGGCGCGGAGACATTCCGGCTAAAGTTCGAAAGTCACATTTTCCGACACGGTCGTTGGTTTAATCGAGAAATTATTTTTTTAATTTAAATTTCCTCAGTTTATTTCTCATCGAACTCGGCCTCTCGTCGTAAAAACCGGGTTTTCCAGAATTCATTTATTTTCAAAGTTGCGAATGTGAAACGCCCAAACTTCACGTAGAATTTTTCTTCGTTAACCTTTTTCGACTGTGACGACAAAAACTCGATTCCTATTGAGCAACTTATTTTTTACTTATCCGGTGGCGATGAATTCATTAAGACTATCGGTAGAAATTCCGATCCGAAACGTTTCGAATTTTTGGTCAGCCGAAATTATTTTCGAATGAAAATCCAAAAAATAGGTTTTCGGGATCGATAAAAAATAGAAATCAAGTTTTTTCGATGCCGATACATTTTGATTTTTTTTCAACCGAAATGATTTTCGAACGAAAATCCCAAAAAATAGGTTTCCGGGATCGAAAAAAAATGGAAATTTAAGTTTTTTAATCGAAGTTATACCGAGAAAAACGATTTCTTCTCGACAGCAATTTGAACCGGGCGAAAGTTCGTTTGAATATTTTCCTAGAGCCGGTCGCTCGATATCTACTCCATTACAACTACAACATTGAAAACCTTCTCAAAAGATAAGAATCATTGATATCGCGTCTATCAGTCGTTATCACGATCCCTGGCTCGAGTTACGCAAAAGCATACACGAACTTGCTCTCGAGACACCTTCCGTTTCGTAATTTTAACTTTTGCCCCCATTATCTCGTTAATTGAGATGTCTGCTTGAAACTTGAAAACACGCTTTCTCCGACAAGTTTTTCCACGAAAACGATAGTTTTGTCTCCAGTTATTTCTATTACTCATAAAAAATGCAACAATTCCTTTTGACCATCTTATGGGAAACGTCGCCTACAAAAAATCGTGTACGTGTCAGACACAGACTCGCACGTGATCTTCGACTCGTCGACTCTGCTTTTCGTTGCTCAAAGTTTTTGAACGTGGTAATTTCTTGCAGTTTGCAAAAATTGGATGAAAATTTTGAAAAGATTCGATGATTCCGAACGAATCCGATAATTTCGAAATAATTTGATGATAATTTCAAGAAAAATCGATAATTCCAAAAAAATTCAATAATTCGAAAGAAATCAATAATAATTTCGAAAAAATTCGATAATTTTGGAAAAACCGATGAAAATTTCGAAAAAATTTCGATACTCTAAAAAAAATTGTACGAAAAATTTGTAAAAAATAGCATAAGTTCAATAAGTCATTAGTTTTATTTGTTCTTACTTTTTGAAAGTACAACTCGCTTAAATAATAAAATTTTTACGTTTGTAATAATAGTTTATTCAGCCGACAGTGAAATTGCACGATAAGCCGAACGTACATTCGCGAGTGTCAATAAACTATAAGTTTGTTGCCTTCGTTTTCCTCTCATGTACATATTTGTCATTGATTCCGTAGAAAATATACTTTTTCAATATTTCGTGTTCGAGCTTAAAATATCCGCTCGATTTAAATATTTCGTGACTGTACGGGATTGAAATACGGATTGGCAAAAGTTGGTAAGATTTTTCGAACAAAAAGTCGAAAATTCCGTGTTTTTTTATTTTCATTTCCGTTCCAACTAAATTATCTTTGTTTAATTTGAGCCAATTGATGAAGAAAATTTCAACTAAAAATAATTCTCCTCGAGGAGGTGACGCACGTCGCAATGATTGATTTAAAAAAAAAAAAGAGAAAAAAATGATTGAAATCGCAAAATGAATGCCCGCGACGAGCGAGAAAAAAGAATAAATTCGGGGCAATTTTTGAAATAACTGACCAATTCCTAAAAAAACGGAAGGTTCTCGATGTTCGCACCGGAAAAGCGTCAAATTAAATTGGACCCCGGTCCACGGAAAAGAGAAAATTCTTTCCTCCAATTAATCTTGTGCTTCTCAATTTAAATTAACTTTAATTTAAATGGCGCATTTAACCGCTATCTTTGCCCAAAGTCAGGCGAGCTTACGTTTCAGAAACTGTTGTAATTGTTGCCGCCGAGTTGACTGTTGTAGCCTCGATTGTTCGGTGAAAATCCTGGTCTGAAGTTATTCCCCAAGCCTGTCAAAACCGAAAAAGTCAGTTATTCATTTTTTAATTTTTTAAAATTTTTTTATCAAATTTGTTTGTGAGAGATCGGCAAGTGAGATTTTTGGAAAATTGATTTTTTTTTCGGGACATTTACCTCCGCAGAAGTTTCCAATCCCACCGAGAGACATTCCTCCCCCCCCTCCTCCGCCGCCGCTCGATCCACTCGAGGAATTCAGGAACAGTTCGATGTATCTATGCGACATATGGCTTTTGTCCTGCAAACGTAATGCCACGATCGATCGAGCAAATAATCAGTTGATTTTGATTTTCGTTTGTTTTTTTTTTATGGAAAATTTAGGAAACGAGGGAAAATTTTTGGGGACGCCGCTCGTTTGATGAAGAAATTATTTTACAAATTGAAATATTCTCAATCCTATTTCTATTCTCAATCCTAACCTATTCGCGATCCTACACGTTGTTTCGAATTTTTCGTTAGCCGAAATTATTTTTGGATAAAAATCCCAAAAAATAGGTTTTCGGGATCGCAAAAAAATAGAAATTCAAGTTTTTTTCTTTTTGACACGTTGTTTCGAATTATTTTATTGAGCCAACATTTTTTTCGAATAAAAATATGTAGTTCACCTTGGTCATCGCTTTAACGGCTTCTTCGTGGCTCCCGAACTCAACGTCAGCTTCGCCGGATGCCCTGCCACTGTTTTCCATTATTATTCGAATGTTTAATGGCACGACGGGTCTGAAAAACTGTAAAAGAAAAAAAAAGAAAAACGAATTGAACGATTTTTAATCATTTTTCATCCATTTTTTTTTTTTGTATTATTTTTTGTTTTTTTTCTCTTACGTCAGCAATATCTTGCTCGGTTGCTCTGAACGGCAAGCCTCTCATGTGTATGCAATGCATACCACCTCCTGAATTTCCGCTCCAATTGTCCCCGCTCCCGCGGAAATTCACATTCTTCATTTCCATGTTTCCTCGCATTGGCATATTTCCACCTCGCGCTGGGAAATTGTTCGAACCCGCCCATGGACTCCCGTCAAAGTCTGAACCATCAACCGACACAAACATAAATTACGTTGCTGCTTTTTTTCAACGAAACTGTTAATTTTTTTAACAAAAAAAAATGTATTTTTTTGAAAGTTCAGAAATTTTGAAAATTTGCGTGAATAGAAACATTTTTTAATAAAAATAATATGATAATTTTGAATTTCTGAAAATATTTTTATACGAAAATTTTGAAAATTAAAAATTTTGAATGAAATTTAGTTCAGATTTAAATATAATACGAATAAAAATAAAAATAAAAAATCAACCTTTAAAAATTTCGCAATTTAAAAAAGCGGATAATTTTTTGAAATTCTGAAAATTTTAAAACTTTGAAAATTATTGAATAAAATTCAATTTAAATTCAAATAGAATTCGGGTAATTTTTTTTTAATTAAAATTTTAAGAAATTTGGGATTTGAAAAATCGTATAATTTTAAAAAATTCTGAGGTTTTTTTAATTGTCAAATTTAGGAATACTTGAAATTTTTGGAATTTGCGTAAGTTTGAAAAAAATTTGAAAACTTTGATCGTTTTCCATTGAAATTTTTTTTTTGCATATTTAATGGGAAAATGGTCAAGTTGTTATTTTTATTTTTTTGAGTGTCCGTCGTTCGGTGTGTCTAAGAGAGAAATTTGAATGGAACCTCTGTTGCGAGCGCCTCTGCCGTTATTGGCGAATCGATTCATGCCCCCGAAACGATCTCCCCGAGCATATGGAGTTGGTCTCTGACTAAATCCACCGCCGCCCATAGGTCCGGTGCGCAATTTCGGGCCGATACTCGCTCGAACCTCGGACAAACTGCTTCGGAATATCTCGATATATCTGTCGGAGATTTAATAAAAATTATTTGATGACCGAGCCAGTTGAATTCTTGCAAACACGAATTATCTTGCGCATTTTTGGCGAAGAAAACGGAGCGCTTTTTTCTCTATTTTTATCGTCCGTCGATGCATCATTTTTCAAACAATTTCATTTTTATATTTTTTTTTGTATTCAATTAGTACGAAAGGAATTGCAGCTGCTCCGTTTTCCAGCATCGGTCGTGATCGGTAATTCGTGTTTCCAATAAGGACACGTAGACAAATGATTGAATAAACTCAGAATCGCATATAAATAATCGTTTCCATAGACGCCCTTCGTAAATCGACCAGCTTCCATGTTCCTCTTCAATCTCCTCCACGGTTAACCTAAGGAATCCCTAATCGTGTACGATACTTTGCGATTAATTGGGCTCACCGATCCCCACGTTGAGATACGAAAAGGCTCCTTGATCTAATCGAGTCGAGTTTTTTTACAGTTGAACCGCATTTTTCACTCATTTTTCATCATTTTAAGCGAAATGACCCCAAGCTGACGTGATCCTGCGTCAGAATGACAAAAAAATAAGCCCAAGTTGAACTCTTTTCGTTCAATTTGACCGGAAATACGAATTTTTCAAAATTGGAGTCATTTTTACCGTTTTTTATATGATTTTACCGCATTTTCGATTATTTTTCCAAGTTCAATTAAAATGAGCCCAAGCTTACGTTGATCTGCATTGAAAAACGAAAAGAACGAACCCAAGTAGAACTCTTATCGTTCAATTTTCCCGGAGATATGAATTTTTCAAAATTGGGCTGATTTTTAACGCCTTTTTATGGTTTTGTCGTATTTTTTTACAAATTTTTTGACTTTACAAGAAATTCCCCCAGTTTCACGTGATCCTGATGTAAAAAACCGAAAAAAAACGAGCCCAACTTGAGCTTTTTCATTGAATTTTACCGAAGATATGAATTTTTCAAAATGGGGGTCATTTTGACCCCAGGAAAAGGTAAAAAAAAGGTAGCCGTTCGAGGAACAAAATAAAGGCCACTATTTTTTCCGCATTCGAAAATTTCGAGGAGCCTGCACGAAACATGGGGAATAGCGACGCCGAATGAGCAGAGTATCGAGATAAAATGATGTGTAAATTGTTTTCTAATAAGTCTCACAGTCTCTGCCTGGGAAGTGCCCACCCATCGTCGAGGAGAAACAGCTCGAGGGGAGGGGTATCCCAACCCACCTCCCAGGGGGTTCGGTGTCGATGAAAGGGGGTACGTCCCTCCCGGCACCCACCCAGGGGTTTCCAAGGGCCGACAGTACTTTGTTCTAGTATTTCCATTTGCTTACGTGCGACTATTTTTAATGAAACCTTCGTAACCGGCGTCCATTTAATCTCCTTCAATATAAATCGTAGAAAGAGTTTCTCTACATCCAAAAAAAAACAGCTCAAAACTTAGCAAAGAGTTCACCTCCAAAGGCCGCGAATCCTTAATTTTCGAGCGCCCCAAATCTTGTTCAAGATTGAAAATTCTGATGTAGAAAAATTA
This sequence comes from Campopleginae sp. 14b, assembly GCA_030522525.1. Lineage (NCBI taxonomy): Eukaryota > Metazoa > Arthropoda > Insecta > Hymenoptera > Ichneumonidae > Campopleginae sp. 14b. The sequence continues at coordinate 100,107 of JAPYYS010000554.1, read as the reverse complement.
ACGTAGAGAAACTATTTCTAAGCAACAAAAAAAACAGCAACAATTTTGCCGAGCCCAAATCTTTATTCTCGAAAATTAATAAAATGTTGAGAAAATTCTATAAAAACTACGAATCGTTAAACGATCCCAAAGTCCTTGCAAATGAAAAAAAAAAAAAATGAAAGAAATTTTTTTTTTTTTTAATTTAAAAAAAATTAAAAAACAAGATTAATGAAGAAATAATAAATATACCCAAACCCATCTCTATCGTTCAGTGCCCCACCTGTGTCCTATCTTTTCCTTGTGTTTCTGCAGAGCGCGCTCCGCGACATCTTTGTTAACAAATTGAACGTAAGCCTCCCCAGTACTGCGGCCCGTGTAGTCTGTTGGTAGCGAAATCCCGTTCGGCAATATCTCCAACCCTGACCCACACATAATCAAACAACGATATTGTAGCGATATTGTACCCATGGATTATAATAAGATTGTTGTTCTGGTTGTTTTCTTTCATCGTCTCATTCTTATCGTTTTTTTTTTTGCTTTAAATAGTGAGATAATTGAGAGAGTCTCCGAGTGGATCAAAGAATTGGATTGATGAGTCCGGGGCATTTTCCTCTAAGGAAACTTGTGGTCTGTAACGAGCTCTCCTCTGGATTGCCAAACGATGAGCAACAAAATGAGAAAGCGTAGCCCCCTTTTTTTCGCATTGAAAATCCGCTCGTCGAGGCGTTCTCGAAAGAAACTCAAAGTCTCCGAAGTTCGGTGCGAAAATTAACATTTTCTCGCCCTTTTTTTTCGTTTTTTTTTTTCGGGGAATTTGATTTTTTATTTTTAGTCTTTTTCTCCGCACGTTTCGATGGTTTTTCGTAAAGTTTTCTGGACCGTCGGTCTTCAGCGGACAGTCTTAGCATTGAGATTTTGCGGTTTTGAGACCGAGACCAAATCCAGCTCTTCAAGTGCCTCCCCAGGAGCAACTTGTTCCGGGAAGACCGACGGTTCATACGGCAGGTTATTCGTATGAAAAGTTGCATGATTCCGGAGCAATCGGGGCTTGGATCGTTGGGCAAGGAAATTCGTACCTGAGAAGAATTGCGCTATTTCTTCTTTGGAACACCCGAAAGGTAAGCCTCGCAGTCTGACGCAACCGTCGTCCATAGCGTTCTCGAGATTCAGGCCGCTTCGTTTTACCACCCACTCCATTTCTCCTCGTTTTGCTTTGAAGACTGGTGGAGAAATAGAGCAAATTACAACATCGGTTTATTTAACCTGGTGTAGAGACACATGGATCTGGAGGACCCATTCAGCGAATAACTTTAATTTCTCGTTTTCCAGATCGATTACCATTTAATAAAATTGATAAAAAAGAATTTTTATCCATCACTCAGTGCAGGCTCGTTTTCAGAATCCGAATCACTTTCCTGAACTTTTTCCCATTTATTTATCAAGAAACTTTTTTTCAAGGTCGTTTGAAAAATAAAAGTTTGATATTTTGATTTTCAAGGTTGTCCTATGTTACTCAGGCATGCGCAAAAATTCCAAGTCGTTTCTATCCATAAATACATCAAAAATTTTCCTCCCTGGAAAACCTTCGGCCCTCAAGACCCTTGCCGTCGAGTGCCTCAATTGATATTACCACAAAATGCAGAAATTTTTTTTTCAAGGTCGTCAGAAGAATAAAATTAACTTTTGAAATTCTTACCTTCTATGTATCTGTGGCCCATGTGATCTCTGTCTTTTTTGCACGCTTTCTCAATGTCCGCTTCCGATTCCATTTCTATGTAAGCTTCTCCGCTTGGACGACCTTCGCGCGACATTGTCATGTGTATGCCAGCTTTGCCATGACAGATGCTGCAGTCGCTGAAGAACTTGAGGATTTCGTCGACGGTTGTGGACCACGGGAGTCCCCGTACTTTGACGACAAAACCTTCGTCTTCGTGGTCACCGGCACCGGCGTTGCTGCCGCCACCATTACCCCCGCCGCTGACGCTACCACCATTGCCGCTGCCTCCGTTGGACATTTTTCACGATTTCTTCCCTTTATCTGCGTAAAGCAACGGCGAAAAGTTGATTTTTTTTATTTACGCGATTTTTCCGAAGCAGAAACACGAGATTTTCACTAAATTGCTATGGGAAGTCGTTTTATTTGGAGGGGGGATGAAAAAAACACGAATTAATGAGGTTTCGTTAATATTTGATTGATTTTTGGCAGTTTTTAATCGATAACGCACAATGATACTCCCAGATGACGCATTTGCTATGCCGCCCCTTCGGCAAAAAGTGAGGTTAGCCACAGGAGTCTGTATCGATTTGCAACGCGTTGGGTTTTTCGGGGAACGTGTTTCGTTACTACGAAAAGATTGATGTCATTCTGACTGTCTTTTGTTCGAGGAAAGTTGAATTAAAGAAAATTACACTATCGCGTTACATGTGCAAAGAAATTCTCGTGCAAATCGGACGCTGGAGGGAAAGCTCTTATTTGGGACTAATCCGAAAAGAATTTCACGTCAATCGTACTCACGGAGATCGCCTGCCTTGCGAGGAAATCGTCATACAGAACGGTGAAGAGAAATCACTGTGTGTTCGATCAACTACCAGCAATAACACTAAACTCTTCGCCGAAATCAACACGCGCACCAAACGAACTAGTTATCTTGAGCACAGGAATACAGGATCATACGAAATACGAGATACTGATCGGCCAAAATGGCAGCAAAACCGGAAATGATGCCGGCGACACGCTCGCGCGGCGATTACCGCATGAAACTTTACCGGAAAGACGCTCAATGCGAGTCTCTCATTGGACCTTGGAAACGCAAATCCTCTTTATCACTCTCTATACATATCTCATTCCGTTATTGTTTTGATATTTTGTATGCAGTCTTTCGTAACAAAGCCTCTGCTCAAAATGCACGCGATTCAAGGACGTCATTGTTTACGATCCTCTGAATCTCGAATCGTTACTCTCCTCCGCACCTCTTACTCGCTTTTTATTGATATTTCATGCTTTTCTACCATTTTTTTTGCATCATCCCTAGAGGTTATGGTATTTCATATGGAAATGCAAATGAGACGGAATTTGAATTTTTGTTTTAAAAATATATGAAAAAAAGTAGTGCAGCTTTTTTTCGGTGATGGGGCCATCCGCCTAATTGGCTACACACAACAATGTTGCCGTGAAAAGAAAAGAAATGATGAAATTTGGTGAGCATATACTCTTTATTATTAAATACGAATATACAAATTTTTTGATTTTTTAAAAATAGAAAATGATATAGTGTCATCGTGCTTGATGCTAAAGAATATTATCTCCAATATTGATTAAATTTTAATCTTATTGTCGTATGCAGCGAACCTCCTTAAATATCAACGATAAATGAATGAATGCACTAAATTCCTCGCGAATTCTATATGGAAAATATATAAGAGAGATAATATTATGACTCAGTTCGATAACTTTCATTGACATTTCGATTGAAGAATTGGACTAAATAAAAGAAAACCTAGCCCCCCCCCCCAATCGGATAATTTCGATATCCCAAACTTTTCGTCCAAATAAATCATTTAACGATATCTCGAGAATAAATAGAAGAAAAAAATCATGCGTCATATTGATAGATGTCGTTTTTTGTGCCCCGCAAAAAATCGTATTTGCTATACAACTTTTCGCGGGATTTCTCAGCCCGTGAATAAGCGCGCGACCTTATCGAATGTCGCGCCCACAAATCATAACAAACACATAACCTACACATGGGAAATTTAGTATACGACTCTGTACAGAAGAAGGGAGGAGAGGAGTGGGAGAGAAACGACGAGACGTTGGCAGTAGGCACAGCCGGTGCGGCAAATACAACGTCGAGTATATGAATTCGATTATTTTAACGCTGATATTATGCGGTGGACTATTTCGACGAAACAACGGCGACGTAATTAGGCGCGACTAATTCTCATCATGCAACTATTAGTGACACTTTTATTCTGCATTACATTTCCTTATATTTCGACTACACAAGCGCGGGTATGTTCATAACACATATCTTTGTTTCTATCTATATAGAAATATTTTAGTACCTGCGTACGAAGAGTGTTGTTTTCTTACCGCGAACTGATAACAGCAAAAGACTAAATATATACCGTTTTTTAACTGCCACGTTGAGATAAAGCAAATGTGAAGAGATTCTCGAAATATTTCGCACACTCGATTCAAAAATTCGTCGTGCAGATACAAAGAAAAAAATGGTTTTTCATGCAATTGCTGAGAGACCAAAAATGTAGATAATGGGATTTTGGCAATTGAAATTTCTCTGACCTCCCGAAAGACTTTTCAAGCGTTGAGCTAACTCTAGCCTCATTTTTTTATCAAAAGGCGGTGAAACGCTTGTCCAGGTCTTATTGCGATGTCTCCGGCGACAAATCGGGAGCTCGTTTCAATTTTAACACTTTAGCCAATAAAGAGCGTGTCATTAAGGATGAAAAATTTGGCAGTACCTTAAGATTGGCTCTGTGCCGTCCTCTGCAAGGACTCTGCGAGGGCAGGAACGGTTACAGAGTCTGCCTCACAAAAGATGATCAAGAGTTCGGCATAGGTAAAACTTGTTTCCTCAAAAAAAAAAAAAAACTTTCCATAAAGAAACGTTTTTTTCCAACATTACTGGAAAAAGAAGGCTTGAAAAAGCTCTGTATACTTTTCCAAGTTAGTGCGGCTCACAAAATCCATGATTGATCTTTGTATTGAAAAAAAAACACTTTTTATCAAAATAGCATTTTATTCAATGATTTCTGAAAAAAAAGGCTCAAAAAACGTCTGGATGATTTTTGAAGCCAACAGGACCCACAAAATTCATAAATCGGCATTTTTCTCTAACAAAAAATTCTTTTCATCAAAAAAGCGTTTTTATTCCATTGTTTGAAGAAAAATCCATAAATCGATATTCTTATTGAAAAAAAAACCTGTAACCAACAGTTCCAGAAAGTTGGTAAAAAAAAATGTTTTTACACTGCGAAATGAATTTTTTTCCCTGAAATGACGTTCCGTTTAACTTTTAGGCTTGGAAGAGCCAGATCGCATGGACGTGGACGATGGGAAACTGGAGTTTGTGTTCTGGGGCAACGGGTGCAAAGGAAATCAAAATTACACGGTCCACGTAATAATGAAATGTGCCAACGAAGAGGATCACGATAACGAGCCAAAATTCATACCTCAAGTAAATGAATGTGCATGACGTTTGGTCGTCGGCCATCGTTATCGATATTTAACTCAATCCCTATGGCCCTTTGCAGATTGACGCTACGGACTGCGCTTACCACATTGTGTGGGAGAGCAAGGCAGCTTGCGGCCCTGAAAACATAATAAATTGCACGGTGGTTGGCAGTGGGGGCGAGCATTATGATCTCAGCCCGCTGATGAAAAGATCTGAGAATTATTTTGTCGATACGGCCAGCGGTCAATCCGAATCTACTCTCATTATCAACATTTGTCATTCCATCGTTTTCGACTATGACTCCAGATGTCACCCTCTTGCCGGAGCGTGCTTCAGAGAACGCAGTCCCAACGGAGCTTACAGGTATTGCAATGATGCCGAAGTTTCATTGCACCAAATTCATATTCGTAATTAATTATTAATTATTGATAATTATTACTAATTATTATAATCAATATTAATTATTAATAATAATTCTTGTTATTAATATTCACAATTAATTAAATATTGAATTAATATAATCAAATATTAATTATTAATAATGATTATTATTAAGTCTTATTATTAATATTAATTATTAATAATTATTATTATAGTTGATAATTACAATTAATTAGATATTAATTATTAATTATTATTATTATCATTTATAATTAATATAATTTATTATGCAATAATTAGCAAAAAACATAATCATTTGTTTTTTCGGTACGAAACAGCTATGGAAATTTCGGAGTGGTCGGTGAATCACCGAAATTGAATAAGGATACGAAAGAACTGAGCTTGACGTACGAGAGAGGACCAATATGCCGGATTAATAACTCCAAGAAACTCCACGTGGAAACTGTTATTATATTCCAATGCGATTATCACGCAACCGTAAGTTTTTTATTCACTTGGTCGAAATCGAATTTTGGAAGGGGGACGATCGAGAATCGAAAAATTTGGTCGAATGAGCTGCGCAACGAGTCTAATTTGATGTGAAATATTTTCGATCGTCTTTTGCTTTCAAGAACTTCGTGTGTGCCAAGTCGATTCATTTATTTATTTATTCATTTACTTATTCATTTATTTATTTATTCGCTTAGTACGCCAAGCCGGTGTACGTGGGAGGTGGGGACGACTGTGAGCACAGACTCGAGTGGAGAACTCCGGCCGCTTGCAGTATCGAATCATTGAAAAACGAAAGGATCGCGTCCGCTGGAACCTGCAGAGTCACCGATCCTCTCACCAACAATGAGTTAGATTCATTAATTCTCATAAATGGAGTAACTTCCTCATGAAATATTCCAAAAATTTTACAAATGAAAAATGCAATTTTATACGATTGGAAAAATGTGTGACAACCCTAATTTTGGGATGAAAATGACCCCAATTTTAAAAAATTCATATCTCCGGTAAAATTTAACGAAAAAGGTCAGATTTGGGTTCATTTTCACATTTTTTAAATACAGGATCAGAGGAATGTTGTTCAATGTCGAGAAATCTGTCGAAAATCCATTAAAACGATCAAAAATAGTAAAAATTACAAATTCTAGAAATTCATATCTCTGGTAAAATTAAACGAAAAGGATTGAACTTTACCCCTTCCCAAGAGGAATCAAGAATTTGAAAAAAAAATTTCCAACAAAAATAGTACAAAAATTCTATGGATTTACATTTTTTTCCAATGATAACGAAAAAATGTTTTTTGCTTCCCGAGTTGAGTGCGAAAATTTGGCGGAAATGATTAACAATGCTAATAACTATTTTTAGACTAGATTTGCGGCACCTGATGCACGGGGATTATCGAAGTAAATCGAAAGACGGAATCGAATACAGTTTCCAAGTGTGTGGACCAGTTCCCGATGGTTCCTGTTCGAACGATGCAGGCGAGTTTTGCCGTCGAATTTTCCAATATTAATTAAGAGACCGAGCGGCCATTAGGAAAATATTTTTTTTTTTTACCAGGTGGATGCATTGTCCAGAACAAAACATCGACAGGCTCGACGAACTCGAATTTGATGTGGAGACAAGGCGGGCCATATCTGAATTATACCAACGGCGCGGACTGCGGTCAAGGTCGACGGCGCTATACATTGATCGGATTTTTTTGCGGCGCTGAACGATCCGTCCGCGGACCTACGATCATGGAAAACGATGATTGCGCCTTGATAATTCATTGGAACACTCCGTTAGTTTGCACTAAGCGGGTAAAAAATCCTTCACATTAATGTCATCATCAAAACTGTTTTTTACAGAATTAAGAAATTGAGAAAATTAACAAATTGAGAATTCAAGAGATTAAGAAATTAAGAAATTAAGAAATTGAGAAATTAAGAAATTAAGAAATTGAGAAATTAATTAGCAGAGGAGTATCACGTTTTCGTAGACCGAAGGTCGTGATTAGCTTTGAAAATTGTCCCTCATTCAACCCTGCGTTGACACACATGGGTCTGGGGGACCCGCAGTCTTTTCCCATGCTTGGACGTGTTCAAAAAATATTTTTTATTCAATGATGATCGATCCAAAAACCGAGAAATTCCCGCCGTTCGCGGAATGGGTCCTCCAGACCCATGTGTGTCTACGGCCGGTTGGAAGTCGCCACAGAAATTTGTATTTATTCCCAAAAGATTTTTTAAATTTATCAATCGGTGACGTATGAAATCGACGACAAAAACAAACTTTTCAATTTTTTTCAAATTCATATTTTTGTGCGGAATGAATAATTGTCGAAAAACCGACATTGCTGGCCGATTAATCGATCGTTCATGTTTTCGTGCAGATAAATTGTCAGACGAAAGAAGGAGAAATAGTTTTGGCTTCGTTGATAAAGGGGGCCGACAATTACGTCGTGAAAGCGAACGATACCGAGTTCCACATAAACATTTGTCGTCCCCTCGTTCCTAAGGCGTATCTCACGTGTTCCCACGGTAGTTCGGCCTGTCACGTTAGATCGGAAACGGATGGGAAGTTCACTGACGAAACGGTGAGTGATTGTTGAAAAAAAACAAAACGAAAAATTTCGGTTCGTTGCGAAAAATGAAAAAATAAAAACGTGAATTCCAGAGTCTCGGCTACGTTGACAAGGATCCGTTTTTCGATGAAAATAAAAACGTCGTTTTGCGATACGTCGGTGGATCTCCGTGCCCGGAGGACAAGACAACAAATATTACTTCCAGTTTTACGTTCCTCTGTAATCATACGCTCGGTGTCGTAAGTAAAAAATGGAAAAAAAACATTTTTGATGAAAAAAAAATTCACAAAAATTTTCACATGAAAAAAAAAAAAATCCAGTGCGTATTTAATGGAAATTTCAATTTGTTGATAAAATGACGATTTTGAGAGTTTCCAGGGTCAGCCGATTCACAAAAATTACCAACATTGTACGCACGCCTTCGAGTGGACTACCAATATAGTTTGCCCGACTGGGACCGGCCAATGGGAGAGCGATTGCATCATTTTCAACCCTCACTTGTCGCACAGAATAAATTTGACTCCCTTGAAGGGAAAAATACAGAAGGTAAGTGTTTCGAAATCTATTCTTTATTTTCTTACAACTTAACAAAAGACACGTGGGTCTGGGGGACCCGACCATTTTTTACTGCACTTGGACTCGTCCAAAAAATCGGAAAAAATTCAGGACACTAGTTTGGGATCCATACAATAAGAGACTGCCCTGAGAGATGGATAACATTTATTTTTATTATTGAATTTTGATTCCGAAGAAATTCACGGTGTTCGCTGAATGGGTCCCCCAGACCCATGTGTGTACAGCAGGTTAATAATAGTTTGCGTTATCGTGGAAATTAACAAACCGTAGACACAATATAATTAGCGCACCTTCCTAGACACATATGGGTCTAGGAGACCCTGGCCTTTCTTATTGTCCTTGGACTTGTTCAAAAAATTCAGGAAGAAATTCAGGAAATTACATAAAAATGATTTTTTATTATTGTCATTGAATCGCTATCGATACTGGGCCCCCCAGACCCATGTGTCTCTACCGAGGGTTAAAAATACAGAAATAAAATGATATTTCGTAGAAAAGTCGGTAAAATTACGCATAAAGTTTGAAGATAAATAACAACGATATCGTTACGTCACTAATAGAGTTCGTCGTCGTTGCAGGTATTGAACCCGTCCGGAGACGAGTACAACATGAGCTTATGCGGCGGGGAAAACAATTGCAAAGGTTCGGCTATTTGCAAAAAGGGCGAGGGCTATGGAAGCGCGTCAACGGTGATTTTCGATTATAATCGAAACATGATTAATCTTAAATTCTCAAACGGAAGTGCGTGCAAAGCGGGTCAGTAAATTTATTTGGCCGCTGGCGTTTTTTGATGTCCGAGCGGAATGGTTGATAGGAAAATATTCGCAGGTCGATTCTCCTCCGAAGTCCATCTCAGCTGCGATGATTCTTCCGGACTCGGCGAACCCAAACTCGTGTGGGTGAGTCTTGAAAATTTGTTGAATTTTTGTTTCTTTTTCGCGGCGCCGATAATTTTGAAAAAATTGCGAGTCATTGGGCTCCGAGACTTTGAAAATTGGGCTCGTCCCTCATGATCACGTGGACCGACTTGGAGCCAACGAGAGCGGGCACATCGATCAATTCCGATTTGTCGGTCGATCCCTGAAGGCAAGAAGATGGCTGTGTCGTTTGGAAAAATGGTTTTTGGCGTCGCAGCTGTTTCGTCGTCGCCGATTCCGGAGGATGAGGCATCGCGTATTTGAGCTTTTGCCAGAACCAAGGATCACCCCATTTGACGTACGTGTTCGTGTTCAAATAAGCTCGAAGCTCCGGATCTAGCTCATCCGTCGGGCCGATGTCTCCGTAAAGTATAACAATCAGCCGCGCTCTTCCCTCGCTCAGAGCCTGGCTATGCGCCGCTCGGAATTCCATTCGACCCCAAACGCTCTCCAAAAAATTGGGCGACAACACGACGATCGTCCGACGCGACTCCTCCACCGAATGAGCTATCTGCTTAGGGATCCATTCGCCTGCCAACCAATTTCTAAAGTGGACACACAGCTTGAACGGCCGAGGCTCCGCCTCGAGATTCCGCATCAATTCGTTCACCACAAAATCCTCGTCTCTGTGAGAATAACTTATGAACGCATCGAAAATCTTGTCTTTGTCGAGCTCGCTCTCGGTCACGAACCACAAACACAAATTCTTCGCGTACAGCCAGACCTTGATCTCCCTTTGATAACGATAGTACAGGGCAGTCAGACTCCCGAAGATAATCCCGAATATTGCCACGAGCGCACAACCGAGCGCGATCCACGCGATGCTCGTCGGACACAAATCCTCCGAAGTCATTTGGTAGATCGGCAACGATTCTCCAACCTCGCAAATTACCTTCAACAGATCCGGTATTTCGAGACTTTTCTTTTGAATAAAATTCAGCAACGGCCTCGTGTCGCAGTCACACGTCCACGGATTCGAATGTAACGTCAGTTCCTTCAATTCTGTCAAATTTTCTAAATACTCTATCACCTGGTCATCCAGTCTCGATAAAGCGTTGTTGTCCAGTCTCAGCACCTGAAAATAAATCCAACATCATAAATATTTATTTGAATAAAATATTTTTTGTTGCCGGTGGATTCATCGCTGATTGGAAAACAATAATTACCTTGATATTGGGTGGAAGCATTTCGATGGAAATGCTCGAAATGTCATTACCGCTGAGATCGAGGACAGAGATTTTATTGAAACCAGGCCAATTGTGACTGAGCATCGTGATCAATGAATTTCCACTGAGATCCAATTCGATCGTGTGGTCCGAAGGACACTCGATTTTTTGAGGACCATCGGCCAATCCCTCGTCCGCACACTCGATCAAGCAAGCCCTGTTCTCCGGCCGGATGTAACATCCGCATTGATCGGGGCACGAGCCCGCGAACTTTGGCATTTCTGCCGCTGCGCACGTGAAACTTTTTGATCGCAATTCTACTATCGACTTTTTTTCCAGTTCCTTTGGCTCGTGGCATTCCGTTCGCCCAATTCGAAGACTAAAGGCTTTCCTCACGTTATCATGCAATCTCCCTTCCAAGAACCGAAGCAAATCATAGATTTCGCAGTCGCACTCGATCGGATTTTCCTCTATCGAGATTATCAAGTTTCGCGAATAACTTCGCTCGCTTGCCCACGATTCCACTCCATCCAAATACACGTGACTTATGTTGTTGTGCGACAAATCGATCAACAAATTTTCCGATAAAAACTGCAGGTCTTCGTGCTGAACAAATCAAACAAAAAATACACCGATTAATTCCATGGGAAGTCGATTAACTCCAATAATATTTTAATCAGTCCGAAAATCGTCGGACAATTATTCCAGAAAATTTTATTGCATGAAATTTTTTTTTTTTGTAAAAAAAAAAAGGATACTGGCGGGGTGACCCTCGATAGACACAAACTTCGAGAGATACATGGGCCGGAGCGCGATTTTATTGGCATGTGAGTTTTTATCAGTGGATGGAGTTTTTTTTTTAATCCTCCGTAGACACACATGGGTCTGGCGGACCCATTTAGTGAATGCCGTCAATGTCTCGTTTTTCATATCTATTACCATTGAATAACGATGATGAAAAAAACATTCATTCAATGGTAATCGATCCAAAAAAAGGTAAATTCACGCCAGTCGCTCAATGGGTCCCCCAGACCCATGTGTGTCTACCGATGGATAATATATATACTTTCTTTATGGTTCTTTAATGGTAATCTATCAAAAATTGAGAAATGCACGCCAATCGCTCAACGGGTCTCCTAGACCCATGTGTGTCTACCGATGGATAACATTTTTAAAAATTATTGTTATTGAATGGTAACCGATACGGAAAACAAGAAATTGACGCCATTCGCCGAATGGGTCTCCCAGACCCATGTGTGTATACCAATGAATAATGTATGTTTTTTTTTATCGTTATTCAAAGGTAATCGATCTAAAAATGAGAAATTCACGCCAATCGCTGAAAGGGTCTCCCAGACCCATGTGTGTCTACCGAGGGTTGAAAAAAAAAATCTGATACGGGCCAGTCGGGGGTTTTCATGTAAATGAAAATTCAAGCGCAAAGTTTCGTACAAAAATTGAATAAAAATTTATCTCGTTGGAATGTTCATGCTCGATATCGCGATATAAATGAACAAAGAGAAACTACGTACCATTAAGTATTGTAGGTTGTTGTACGCGAGGTCGAGAACTCGGATCGCGTTCATGGAGAACATCCAATCGGCAAAAATATTGCTGATGTTATTGTGATCCAGACGAAGTTCCACGAGTTTTTCGGCATAGTGGAACGGCGAGTGGATCGTCGTTTCTGAGGAACTTAGCGTCAACCAATTGAACGAGAATTTGGCCACGCGGAGATCTCCCATGGAGAAAAACGCGTGATCGGCTATCTCAATAATATTGTTCCTCTCCATATTCAACTCGCGCAGCGACGTTAATCCGCTAAAGAGATTCCTGTACGAGCCAAGCACAACAAACACGTTAATTTTCAATCATAACATCGAAACGAAATTTTGTACTAGACGTTCGATCTATTTTCAAATCTATTTTCAAAATTTTGGTTCTTACGATCTCGATCTTTTTTTTTTTATAAATTCTACATTTTTGTTGGTTCCGAGTTTTATTTTTGCAGAAACTCTCTCCAAAAACAAAATCTCTATCATTTCACTCGTAATTTTTTGCCGACAGACTCTTAATGAGGAAAACTTGGAATTTTTTTTTTTTTTTTATAAATCCCACGCTTGTGTCGTTTCTATTTTTTTTATTGCAGAAAGTCTCACTGAAAACAAAATTCGTGGCATGCCAGCCGTGAACTTTTGCCGACAGACAGAAAATTTTGAGATCGATCGAAAAAATTCAGTCCCTACGATATTGATCTTTTTTTTTAATAAAAATCGATTTTCCTCTAGATTTGAGAATTTAAAAACAAAAAAATGTATCTTACTCCGAAATGATCGTGATGTGGTTCCCGGCCAGATTCAGTTTGACAAGATTAACAAGATTGTAAAAAATACGATCGGGTAAAGAGTTGATTTCGTTGAAGCTGAGATCGAGGCTGGAAAGTAGTCGGTTGTCACGAAAAGTATTGTTGGATATTGTGGATAGAAAATTTTTCTCAAGGTTGATGATTTTCAGGTTGACGGCGCCGCGGAATAGATCTTGGGATAATGTGGCCAAGCCGATTTTCTTCAGTTTGACGACGTTGAGGTTTGTCAAGTTGGCGAAAAATCGAGGGGGCAGAGACGTGATGTTTACCCGGTTGTCCATGAGCATAACGATCCGGAGCTTGGTGCAGTTGGCGAGCAAGTCCGAGGGCAACGAGTCGGAAGTGAAATCATTTTGTGAGAGATTGATGGTCTTAAGATTTGGGAGGCGAGAAAAAATGGCGTTGGGCAAAGTTCGGAGCTTGTTGCGTTGCAAACCGAGGGCTTCGAGGGCTGCGAGTCCGTCGAACGTGTTTGGCGATAAAATTTCGATTTTGTTGTTCCACGCGTTGAGCAAGCGGAGATGAGGCAATTTGGCAATGGCGAGGGGGTTTAGACTCGTCAGCTGATTGCTGCTGAGCTCGATCGCCTCGAGTTGTCCCGTCGATGCGAACGTGTTGTTCGGCAAAAAATGTAAATTGGAATTTTGGAGGTTGAGGCTCCGCAAGTTGGGTAAATGTGCGAAAAGGTCGTCGGGGATGGCGCTAAGATCGGCGCTGAGTATCAAGTCCTTGAGGCTCTCTAAGCCCTGGAAAGTTTCGGACGAAAGACTGGTCCGGTGATGCTCATTCGCCCGGAACAACAAAGACTCGATCTCGTCGATGAGCAATTGTTTTGCTAGCGATCCCAAACGATTCGCTTCCGGTAAATTGCAGTTCTCAAAAGACAAAGCATTTGCGTTGCGAACTGGATTCTCCGCGCCGAGATGGAACTTTGTCCAATTGGCCGAATTTCTACATGTCAATCGGACGTAATTTTCCGGTAAAATTTGAACGAGAACGACGCCGTTTGCTGTCGTCGCGCAATTTATCGCGTAAACTTCTTGCTCGAAACCCAATCGACACTCTCCACAACCTTCGCCCTTTGGACACTTGAAACTTTTCACATTCGCGACGATCGAACAGACGATCACGCACCACAAGATCCAGTTCATTTTTGCAATCGTTTTTTTCGGTCTTGGACCTTATTGCTTCTGAAAATATTCACCACGATTCACTGTCCGAATTTTCACTTTTTTTCCTTCGCCCGGATAATCTCGAATGTGTTGATCTCGGCGCCTCGACTCTAACTATTTGCCGAGTTTGGCGCGCGATTGTCTTCGTCCAAGGGTTGAAACAGTGCTGGAAAGTGGTGGGGGCAATCGAGGCGATCGCGATTGGCCGGTACGGAACGAAACAATAGGTTGGTGTCCAAAACCCTGTATGTTGCCGTCTCCATTCATATTTTCATTACGTGACGAGCGACCGGCAAGCTGGAGTGAGGATAATCCCTAATAAACGGTCTGGGGTTTGCCCCGGAACGGGCCTCATTCTCAATCTATCGATTTAGATATTTTGACTACATTCTTGCAGGTCTTATAGGACATTGTTGTCAGCTAAACGTTTGAAACGCTAATGACCGTTGTGTACCTGATGGCTGCTCCGGATTTGGCTTTGAAAATGATTTTTTTTCCTACGGAATCGATTTGTCGTGCTTCGAGGACACGAAAATTTTCGGAACGTTTTTTCGACGTTTGAGTTTTTTTTTAACTTTCTGAAAGCTGTGAGTTCGACTGGAACGAAAAACTTTCAACGAAATTGCAATTTGAGGCTTCCGAAATCAATGAATTAATTTATAAACTAATTAATTAATAAATCAATGAATATTAATATAATATAATTAACATAGTCAATTATATTATATAATAATAATACATTGAATATATTTATATAATAAATTAATTTAATAATTAATATATTGATAATTAATTAAACAATCGATTAAATTTAATTCCTTATGAAAAAGCTTACGAATTCGTAGCAAAAAGACGAGTTTTTTCACTGCATTTTCTGGAAAGTGATTAAAAAATTGAGATAACTGAAAAGTTGAATCGATTTTGGCGTTTGATGCAGATAAATGTGCAATAATTGCTTGGAAAAACTTGAAATTTTCATGGGATGTTCGAAGGGAATTGTGAATGGGTTTTTGACTATCAAGAATCTTATCCAAATCTGTCGGGAACACCTCGCCATATTTCTCCGTGATAATCGCATAATATTTTAAACGCTTGGGAATTCCGCCACTTTTAGGATTTTATTACTAAAGCCTAGCAGCTATTTTACTAGACGGACGCCTCCTTGGGCATGGAAAACTCCAAGATTTGTTGGACAGTAAGAAAAATACTTTCTTCTTCTAGCTTTGGTTTTTAACCCTCCGTAGACACACATGGGTCCGGGGGACCCTACAGATTTTTACTCTATCTGGACTCATTGAAAAAATCTGAAAAAATGCAGGAAAGTTGTGCACTTGGTGATGAATAGAAATGATTTTTTTATCATTGTTATTTAATTATTTAATGGTTACCGATACGAAAAACGATAAATTCACGCCGTTCGCTGCATGGGTCCCCCAGACCCATGTGTGTCTATTGAGGGTTAAACAACCATTAACTGTTAAAAATTCATATTCTATTTCGTCTTTGGCTCCGAAACGAAATTCTTCTGGAAATTCGTTCGTTTCCATTTGACATTCCAATCATAAAAAAAAAACATTGTTGCATCTAATCGACGCATCACAGTGTTGCGTACCAAGAGAATTCGGTCCTAGCTTTTCGATGGATGACGAGGAACATATTATAAAAATGCAATTTTCTATTTTCTATAAATTTCTTATTTATTCCGTTGTTTAACGTCATTTCCATTCAATCAACGTTTCTTAAAAATATTAAAGAATTCAGCCAGTTTAGGTCGGTGCAGGAAATGCTGCAATTGCATATTTCCAAATGTCCCACTCTAATGGCGAGTTCGATCGGAGGCACGAGCGTGACGAGTTTTACAATCCTCGTAGGGTTTCGAACAAACGTCAACGCCAATGACGACCCCGATACGTTGAGCACGCAGGCTCTAGTTTCGTCATGTATACACAGCGATGAAGAATTTTCATCAAAATTTGATCCATCGAAGAGATAAAAATTTAATAAAAAATTTTCAAATAATAGGAATTAAATATACACATTAAAATTATAATATTTTCATGGCTTATGCACGCAACTTCTTAATCACGGCGCGCTTATATTTTGATACACGAAATATAACTATAGTAAATGCCATAATTTCTGGAGTTTAAAAAAAGGGAGCGGACACGTGGGTCTGTAGGACCCTACTGTTTTTTACTGTACTTGGGCTCGTTTGAAAAATCGGAAAAAATTCAGGAAAGTAGTTTTGGATCGATAGAAAAAGATAGGGCTCCCCAGACCCATGTGTGTCTACAGAGAGTACGTGAAAATTGTGTTTTTCTGCTTTCCGTTGCGCTGCCTCTTGCCTCCTTCGGCCTTAACTTTTGTCGCGCTGCAACGACACGAGCAATAAGTTGGATGTTTGTGCGACTAGCCAAGGTCGAGGTATCGAAATTATAATAAATTGCCACCGGTTGAAAAAATTGCACGCTTTTTCGCAGCCGCCGAGACCGACTTCTGGTTGTGGATTGCGAACCCGACGTTGTAGCATGCAATGTTGCTTGCTGATAGAAAAATGACTAGAGCGATCGTGAGAATCGAGAGTATTCATGGATTTCCGCCTGCCCTTCATTTCGAGGCAAAACGATACTCCCCGGTGATCCTTTCGGCATCGTACGAGGACACACTTTGGAGAAACCATTTTCAATGGAACCGAGCCTGTGTCAATCAAGCGCGAAATTCCATCAAACAGTCGTACATTGAATTTTGTTGATGAGGCTGATGTTGCTTTTAGCGGTGGAATTGATAATGGCTGGACGGGGAGAGTCTTTGTTCATGCTGTTGATCGATGGCTTGTCGAATTGGTTATTGGTGAGTCCGTCGACGATGAAAATGTTGACGGAATCGGCAGGCGGAGTGGTGGAAACCGGAGGCGTAGAGGGCGCTCCGGGTGGCTTGATAAGTTCCGACTTGTCATTGGAGATGGCGATCCGAGGCGGCTGTGTCGTCTCGAAAATGCTTTTGCAGGGCTTACGTTTGTTAAAACCTTTCGGATGAGGCATCGCGTATTCGAGCTTCTTCCAGAACCAAGGGTCACCCCATTTCACGTACGTGTTCATGCTCAAGTAGGCTTTGAGCTCGGGATCAAGATTCTCCGTCGGACCGATGTCCCCGTAAAGAATCACGATCACTCGAGCTCTTCCCTCGCTCAGTGCCTGGCTATGCGCCGCTCGGAATTCCATTCGACCCCAAACACTCTCCAAAAAATTGGGCGACAACACGACGATCGTCCGACGCGACTCCTCCACCGAACGAGATATCTGCGTCGGTATCCATTCGCCGGCCAACCAGTCTCTGAAGTGCACGCACAGCTTAAACGGCCGAGGCTCTGCCTCGAGATTCGGCATCAACTCGTTAACCACAAAATCCTCGTCTTTGTGAGAATAACTTATGAAAGCATCAAAAATCTTGTCTTTGTCGAGCTCGTTCTCCGTCACGAACCAGAGACACAAATTATTCGCGTACAACCAGACCTTGATTTCCCTTTGATAACGATAGTACAGAGCGGCCAGAGCCCCGAAGATCATCCCGAAAAGAGCAACCAGCGAGCAACCAATCGTGATCCACATTATATCCGTAGAACAAAATTCTTCTGGAGTCATTTGATATAGGGGAGTTGATCCTTTTTCCGGACAAGTCACGTCCATCAGATCCGGCAGTTTTCTGCTGTTTTCTTGGACGAAATTCAGGAACGAACGCGCTTCGCAGTCGCACAACCACGGATTTGAATGCAGCGTGAGCTCCTTTAGGTCCGTCCAGTTGCTTATATAATCCATAACCTCTTGATTCAATCTCGTTAATGAGTTGTTGTGCAAATGTAGCACCTGAAAACCAATGGAACATTTCATTCGTTAGTTCGTTTCGCATTCGCGCCCGTAACTCTGAGACATCGGCTTTATCTATTTTATTTTCGACCCCTTGTTTTCGCGTTTCTTCTCGTTATACCGGATTTTTGAATATTTTTTTTACTTTAAGCAAAATTGTCCTGGGCCCATGGGATCCTGCATTGAAAAACGAAAAGAAAGAGCCCAAGTTGAACCCTTTCCGTTGAATTTTACCGAAGATACAATTTTTTCGAAATTAGGGTCATTATGACCCCGGAATACCGCGATAGGTAAAAAAAAAAAAAATAGGCTTCACGTCCTAAAGTAGAATCCCACGCCCTATCTCTCTTCGTTCCCCCATTTTTTTTAATCGTTTCACCGAATTTCCGATTAATTTTTCAACCTAAACAAAATCGCCTTCGGGTCACGTGATCTTGAGTTAAAAAACGAAAAGAATGAGCCCAAGTTCAACGCTTTTCGTTAAATTTTGCCGGAGATATGAATTTTTCAAAATTTTGGTCATTTTGACCCCAAGTTACTGGAATAGGTAAAAAAAAGAAGTTATCGTTGTGGGGTTAATGATGTTACATACCTTTAGATGACTTGAGAGGCCGTCAACATGAATTGTGGAAATCATGTTGTTATCCAAGGCCAATTCGGTGACTTTCTCATAACCACATTCTTCAAAATTGGGTATGTGAGTCAAAAAGTTACCGCTGAGATTCAAATGTACGGAGGAATGTTTGAACAACGTGTTGACTCTTCGCGGTGGCTGGGTCAGACCTGCGTTTGCACAATCAACCAGATATGCTTGGTCATGGGGTCTGAATTCACATTCGCACGGACATTCGTCATCATCTTGCGTGGCCTTGGTGTCGCAAACTAAAGTACTCGAATTTAAATCGGTAATTGGTTTGTCGAAGGAATTGTTGGGTGAGCTGCATCTCAATTTATTCACATCCAAGCGAAATGCGTTTTGCACATTCGGAGACATTTTTCCTTCGAGATAACGCAGCAAATCGTACAGTTGGCAATCGCATTCGATCGGATTATTTGCCAACGATACGATTACCTTTCGTTTATACGTTTGGGTGCTTGCCCATTGTTCCACGTCGTCCAAATTTATGTGACGGATCTTGTTGTACGAAAAATCGATGTTCAAATTTTGTGACAAAAACTGCAGATCACTTCCCTAAAACGGTTAAAAGTTCATCAACACATTGAATTATGTCATCAATAATACAATTTTTTTTAACCCTCCGTAGACACACATGGGTCTGAGGGACCCATTCAGCGAGTAGCTTAATTTTCTCCTTTTCCATATCGATTACCATTTAATTCCAATGATTTAAAATCATTTTTGTCCATCACCGGGTGCAGGCTTTTTTTCTATAGATCAAAAACTACTTTCCTGAATTTTTTCCGATTTTTTGAACGAGTCCGAGTACTGTAAAAAACTGTAGGACACCCCAGACCCATGTGTGTCTAAGACATGTGCTAATTTTAGAGTGTCTATGGAGAGCAATCTCGAAAAAAAAAGCAAATACCCTTATTCGTTGGAAATTGTTGTAGGAGAGGTCGAGTATTTGTAGATTGTTCATCGTGAACATCCAATCATCGAATACGTCTGACACGTTATTGTGACTTAAGTAAAGTTTCTCGAGTGCCATGCACGATCGGAAGGGCGATCCAAGTGTTCCCCACAAGGATTTAAGGTTCAGTGAGTTGTATGAAAATTCAGCCTTTGTCAATGCTTGCAAAGACATGAAAGCTTCGAAATGAATTTCGCTAATGTTGTTTCTTGCCATGTTCAATTCCTTCAAAGTGCTTAGTCCGGAGAAGAGGTTGCTGCAATTGGAAAATAACCACATAAACTTACAAAAGTTCGTAATACGATGCATGAATCACGAAGGGCGTGGAAAATGATAAAAAATTAATATCGGAACTTAAAATTTTCGAAAGTGAGAACGGTGAAAGTTTTTTTTTTTTTTTTAATTACAAAATGCTATGAAATTCGCATATTGCTAACAATTCCGACAAAATTCTCAGAGAATGAAGAGCTCAAACTGTTCTGAGACATTTCACAGTCATTGACATTGAAAATTGGAAAAAAAATTTCACCGTCACAAAGCTTCCTCTATGAAAAATACAGACATCAAAAAAATCGGCAGCAGCTCGACACCAAGAACTAGAAGAAAGCCTAGCGCAAACCTGCCGTACTCTCATACACCCTTTTCCCTGTGAAAACGATTCGAAGTTTCTGTGACGTCATAAAACCCCTGTTTTACTGTAAATAAGAGTACGGCAGCTTACGCACTACGCTTTCTTTTCAATACTTGGGGCCAAGCCTTTGCCGCGTCTTTTGATACAGTAGAATAGGCGTTTTATGACGTCACACAAATTTTAAATCTCTTTAACAGGAAAATTTCATATTAGATATGAATTTTCTACGATTTTGTATCTCCCGAATGATTCTTAGTAAATCTTACTCAGAAATAGTGGTGATGCGATTTCCGGAGAGATCCAAACCCTTGATATATCGTAAATTTGTAAAGATACCATCGGGCAGCGATGAGATTTTGTTGCCGCTTAGATCAATGTTGAGGACTAGTCGATTATCGCGGAAAATTTGGACGGGTAGTTCGGTAAGATGATTGAACTCGAAGGAGACGTGTTGAAGATTTGACGCGCCAAAGAAGAGGCTGTCGGGCAACGTTTCTAAACCGATTCTTCTCAAATTGACGCTCGTCAGGTTCGTCAAGTTGGCAAAAAGATGATCAGGCAACGTAGTCATGGCTCTTTTGTTATCAGCGAGTATAATGGAGGACAGATTCGTGCAGTTTTTGAACAATTCAGCGGGCAAGGAGCCCTCGGAAAAATTGTTGGTGGATAAATCAATGGCGTCAATTTTATCGAGATAAGAAAATATTCGAGCGGGAAGAGTTTCGAGGTTATTGTTTCGTAGATGGAGCCGCTGAAGAGCCTTCAGTCCATCGAATGTGTTTGGCTCTATATCCTTAATATGGTTGAGCTGTATGTTGAGAATCTCCAAATTTTCGAGTCTCCCAAAAGAATCTTGATTTAGAGTGACCAGCTCGTTGCCGCTGATATCGATCCATCTGAGTTTCGGCGGACTGAAGAAGTTCTTTGGTATGCTGTGCAAATTATTTTTACGCAGGAGGAGAACCGTCAAATTTTTCATATCCTCGAGCAGGTCATCCGGGAGGCTAGTAAAGTTGTTGTCGGAAAGAGTCAGTGCTGTGATGCGGTCCAAGGCTTTTAGAGTCTGACTGGAGAGTCTGTGGCTGAGATCATTGTACGAAGAGAAATGCACCACCTCCAGATGTTCAAGTTCCAGTTGTTTCGCAATTAATACAAATCCAGAGCCTTCTGGTAAATCGCAATTTTTGAAGAGTAACCTTTTTGCCCCACGAATCAGGTCCGTCGGCCTGAAATCCACTCCTGGCCACTTGGATGACTTGTGGCAATCGAATTGCACGTACGTGTTCATTTGCATCTGCACCGTTAACACTGTATCGTTACCCGTCGCACACTCCATCTCGTAAATATCTTGCGGGTAGCGCAAACAGTCGCTGCATACAGGACTCTCGGGACATTTCGAAGCCTGGGCGCACATCGACAATGATAAAACTATGCACCACCATCGCCAATCCATCTTTTCACGTCCCTCCATTCCGCCACCCTTCGATCCCTCTGTAAAAAAAGAACACATAGTACTCTAATGACAAAAATGGTAAAAATTGACAGACCGTAAATAACGCGAGCTCATTGCAAACTTGAAGGTAAACATTCATATGCACTGGGTCTTGTATCATTTTCCAAGATTTCTCCCAATTCCACGCGTATACAGAAACAAAATTTAGAAGTCATTGTCATTGCGACAATTCAGGATCGAAATTACGTATATTTTTTCCATGGACTATGTACGATTGACAAATCGTAGTCAGAAATTAGTTACGATCGGAGACCTCCCTCTTAAGGGTCTACAATTAAAAATTTAAAACCTCTGACGTAATTGAAGGAAATACGTCTCAGGCTCGAGGCATGTTGATCGAGATTTTTCGAACAGGATTGTCAGTATTTTTCCATCGATTCTTAAGCATCAAGTCTTGTTGTATTCCTCAAGATATTCGGCCAATTCCACGAGTATACAGAGACAGAATTTAGAAGTCATTATCATTACGACAATTCTTTTTGTAAGTATTTACGAATGTTCTATGGACTACGTACGATTGACAAATCCGGGATTTCCCGAATCGTTGGGTGGCAAACGCGTAGTTATGATCGGAGAGCCCCGTCTCAAGGGTTTGAAGTTTTAAATTTATATTGACCTCTGACGTGATTGAGGGGAATACGTGTCAGGCTATGTATGTAAAGAAGTTGAGCGGAAATTATCTTTCCTGTGGGTTCGTGAAATCGGTAGTTCAAAGGTTTGTCAACAAGCGATGATAAATTTGAATTAAACACTATTTCGCGTCAATTTTTTTATCTCTAATTGCAATTTTTTGGTAAATTTTTATAATCGCATCGCGGTCTGGGAAACGCCCAACCGCGTCCGTTGCGGTATTGTGAATCCAAACGCGCGACGTTCTATTCACATACGGCCATTCTTGTTTATCAATATTCTGAGGACGCGCACGAGTCGTCTGCACGAGCAAAGAGGCAACTAATTTTCGTAACTCTTTTTCTCTCTCCCTTGCTCTGTCGATGTACTCCGACGGGGAATCCTATACTGTACAACTCCAACAAGTGGTCAAGGCCGCGACTCTCGTCACTCAGCTATCGCTCACCAGCAGCCAAACCATACGCTCTCTCTCTCACGGACACACCAGCGTTCGCATTTTTCCTAACAAGAGTTTCGTTCTATCTGTAAAAAAGTGACCTCAGGATGATTATAGTGAATTCGAACAACAGCAGCGTTCCCCATTAACGAATGTTAAAAAAACAGCCTTTCGAGTGATGAAGAAAAAATAAATAAAATGTAGAACAAAAGAGAATTTGTATTACAAAATTCTATCAAAATAGAATTATGATAGAATTTGTATTCTGCATATTTTTCCACTTTGCGCGAATTCATAGATATTGGAGGGAGCGAGTGTTTATCAAGTTTTTTTGTAAACACGGAAATAACGTTTTGTGCTGTTTGCTTCGAAGACTCTGGACCAAAACGTCTAATTCACTGGTTTAGCGAAATTTGATTGGGCGATTGGTTAAAAAAAAATTCTGATCAGACACGAGCAGCTCGTGTGTTTATCTCGGATGTCCTATGACCACAAATCTCTGGATTCGCTAGATAAATCCAATCAAATTTCGAGCAGTAGTACAGCGAACATTTGAATTATTGCAATATTCAACTCTCGGTAGACACACATGGATCTGGGAGACCCATTCGGCGAATAACTCGAATTTCTCGTTTTTCGATTAGATTGACATTCAATAAAAATGATGAAAAAGAATTTCTATCCATCACCCGGTGCCAGTTCTTTGTCTATCGACCCAAAACTACTTTCCTAAATTTTTTTAGATTCTTTGAATCAGTACAAGTCTTTTAAAAAACCCGTAGGGTCCCTGAGACCCATGTGTGTCTAGAGACTATGATATGATAGAAAACACGTGCAAAGAAATATTAGAAGTGCCCTGAATTGGGATTTTCGAGTGGGTTTTATTTTATAGCCTACGAACGACAAGGCACTTGTTGAGTTCCCGAATGGCGCAAGCCCATCAGGCACATCGACCTTTTTTCCTCGTTGCTAATCCGGTTTTGCTTCATTGTTCTCGGGACTGAACACTTTCGTGGTTCTGTTCTGTCTACTTCTGTGCAGCATAAAAAAAGAAACTACGCGCTGTATGAAAATCCACGAGTATTTGTACGTATGGGACGGTGTTACATGAACGACGCTCTCTTTTGACATGGATATATGCACGCACACTTCGGCGTTCACGCGTGGACGACGAGGACAAACTACTACGAAACTCCCCATTCCGGTCGGATAACTTTTTTAAAATACGTCAAACATAGGCGCGTCAGAATGGATACGAATTATGTAGATATTTACCGGACCGATAACCTTCGCCGATATTGCGAAAATCACGAGTAAACTCAATTTTTTTTTTTTTTTTTTTTTTTAAATATAGTTTCGCGACGAAGGTTTTGGCAATTTTTCCGACAGCTGGAGGCTGGTTATGTATGGAATAACGGTGAACGGCCGAGCACAATGATTAACGGTTAAATCGCAAAAATGCATGCAATTTTTTTCTCGATAAGACGGTTTTTTCTGTCCCACTAGCCCTCGCGTAATCTATAAGCGTGACGAGAAGTGTTGAATGATCGATAACTGATAACCATCACGGATCCGCGCTGCCCCCGGCCCCTTCGCATCACAGAAACAAACGAGCTTATGTTTTTTCCCCCTGCCACCGGTTCCGACAATTATTTTATCGACCATGGACTTGCCCTTGTTCTGGTACTTGTATTTATTTTTTAAATTATTTCAACGACACGTGGCAACACTCGCGCGGGGATTCACGAGGGGCTTTTCCGTTTGCGAAAGAACGAACAAGCCACAAAGCGCCTTCATATTTCATTTCGATTCTAGTCTTTCCACGAACTCCTCGATTATTCCTGATCACTAGGAAACCTGTATTTTATTCCTCTTCAATACACGATCGACCAAGAGATTCTTTAATTGCTGACCACGACTCGAACATTGGCGCCGCAATATTCACACGACGTGCCTCGTCCATCGACAGAACAAAATTTCCTCCTTCAATACATCGCGCACTCATAATAACCTTCGACGAACGCGGAAAACAACGCGAGGAATAAAAAAAAATTGTTTTTTTTTTACTCAGTACGAAAATCATCAACCGCCATTGAATCTTGATGTCGAAATAGTTTATCGCACGTCGGTATTGTCGAAACGTTATCGTTCGCATGCTAAGAGCCGATGAGCTTCGGAATCAACGACACGCGTGGGAAGATAAACTTAACAAAACGCCGGGTGCCTTGCCGGATTATCGAGAAATGTCATTGTTTTCGTTTTGAAGAGGAAAAATGAACGATTCTACGAATTCGGGCGCCCGGCGCTCCACAGTTTATGAATAGAAAAATCCGTTGGGGAGAATGACGTAACGCAAGATATCTCGCGTTCCGGAAACTGTTCTTTCCGCTCGAGCGCACTCGCGAAATGGAAAAAGAAAAAACAACAACGATAAATACAGTTTTTATTTCGTACGAGAGGGCGTACGTCATCTCAAAATTTATCTCTCGAAAGACGAGAGTGCGATCCACAATGCGCAGTTATGTCGAAACGTCAAGAGGAACACGATTATCAAACGCGATACAAGCTTCCGCGATTCTTCGAGATTCTGCTTTTTTCGAGATTTTTTCAGCTCAGCTTTGCCGGCGAATACTACGATGAAAAGAGCGCCATTGGCGTTTTTATATTTCTTTGTATTTTATTCGATAAATAAAACATCGCGAATGAGCATTACGTAAACAAAGTACAACCGTAAGGCAACTCCGTTCGCTGCCACTGTTGATTCGCAATTCACTCACCGGCCTATCGTTCACAAATCCGAGTCGATTTCGCCTTTGAAAGTTCCAAGATTTCTCGCGTTCCTCAGTCCGTGTATTCGTGTGTGTACATGTAAACACGCGCGTATACAAAACAAACCGTCCGACGGCGTATCGAAGTGTTTTTTAACCTCAAATCGCACGCACTGATATGTGAGTATGCAGGAAAAGTTAAATAAATTCTTTTTTCTTCGTACTACCGGAGTGAGAAAAACTTTTTAGCATCAACGATGTATATTTGTTGAGGGTAATTGTTCACTTGGTTCGTTTTGAAAAATGTTCGTTTACGCGAGATTGTCTCGCGAGTGCAATAGCTCCAGGCGGATGTTCTCGGGAGCGAAGTTCGAGACAAACTGACGGCAGACGCGCGGTTTTCGCGCTCCCGGATACTCGGCTCCGATCTCCGATCCTCCGCGGGTTGCGATGGAGAGCACGTTTTTTTCCCCGCCTCCTCTTTCACTCTCTCAGCGCTCGCCTCGTCCCACTACTTCTCGCTTGAACGTCGTCGTGCGGTACAGCGATCTTCCTGGTAGCGTAACACGCATATTCCATGATACTTTACTGGGAAAAAATAATCCTCGAAAAAAACATTTATCGCTGTCATTTTTTCGTCTTTTTTTATTTTTAAACGAACAGAGCGCATGGGCTGTTTGTTTTTTTAATTCAGATCACTCGTACGTCATGGAGATTTTATCTTGCGATTAATGGCTCGTTAGCAAATCCAACAAGCGATTTTTTTTTGTCGTTGACACGCAACCACACTATTTTCTTCCCGAAAAATTGATAATTGCGTAAAACATTGGAATAAAAAGTTTCGTTCTCATTTTTTATCGCTCTCGAATAACGAAAAACTTTAACAGATACAAAATAAACCCCAGAACGGTAACCTTTTTGTTTTTTTGACCCCAATTCTGGAGAATTCATATCTCCGGTAGAATTCAACGAAAATGCTTCAACTCGGGCTCATTTTTCTCGTTTTTTACTGGCAGAACCACGTGCGCCTGGGGCAAATTTGCTTGATGTCGAAAAAATTGTGAAAAATCCGGTAAAATGATAAAAAAAAAGGTTAACCGGCAACCTGGGGTCAAATTGACTCGAATTTTGAAAAATTCATATCTCCGGTAAAATCCAACGAAAAAGCTTGAACTTAGGCCCATATTTTTCGTTTTTTAATGAAGAATCACGTGAGCCAAAGGCAATTTTGCTAGAGGTCTAAAAATTATTTGAAAATTCAGTAAAACATAAAGTCAATAAATTTGCGTAAAGAAGTACGTAAATTTATATATTATTATTAAGGAGTTATGTAAAGAATCATTGAAAGCTGGTCGAGCCAATAAAACATAACGTGAATCCTTACAATCGCGTCCTTTCCAGAATTATTATCATTTTTTTTTCGAGAAGCTCTTAATCTACATAATCGGCCACACATTACGTATTCCAATTAGTCCGAAAAATGTTAATAAACGTCAATCAAAAATAAAAGGGGATTTCGAAAATTCACGAAATTTTCACTATCGTCGCCCGCGCTCACAAAAATGCCGAACGCCTGAATACTTCGTTGCACCAAATGAATCTCCAAGCTCCGGGAATCGAGAAAAAAAAACGGGACATAATCGAGCGAGAGGACTCGAGCGTGGGATTAAGTCGAGGAAACGAGCGGGGATCACGTTTTCCTTTGGATCATGTGTCAGAAGTCTGGAAACTTTCGAGAAATGTCAAATTCCCTTATGCCCTGTTTCCTCCGCACGTCGCCTTCCCCCACTTTTCGCCCTTGACTTCCGAAACGTTGCGACGCTACGCACAACGCGATTCTCGGAGCTCCTTACATCTGCGTTGCATTCCTTTTACGCCTCATCTAGAACTCGACCCAAACTTTTGTTTTTTTTTTACAGCCTAACTCTCGCCTTAGTTTAGCCCTCGTAATGGCGGCCTTCTGGAAAATCTTATGATAACTAATTCATTTTCCTCTTACTCGGAATTAAATAATTTGAATAATAATTGGATAAATAATTAACAATTTATTTATTGTTATAAATCAATTATTTATCAATTTATTAATCTATTTATTTATCATTGTGAATAAATAAATTTACCATTAATTAAATAATTACAATAATGATTGAATAAATAATAATAATTACTTATTCCATTGATCATTAATCATTTATTTATTACAATAGTAAATTATTATAAATAAATAAATTAATTTATTCAATTATTTATACTAATTTAACTAAGTTTTTTGTTTTTCAAATTCAATGAAATTTTCTTTTTTCAATTAAAAAATAAATGAATTAATTGATTAAAATAAATGGATAATTATTTTCGCAATAAATTATCATCATTATTAATTAAAAATAATAATCTAATAAAAAATAATTATTATTATTATTTTTTTTTAGATAATAGAATCTTGATAGAATTTATATTCTGCATATTTTTTTACTTCGCACGTGCGATTTCATAGATTTTGAGGGGAGTGACATTCATTCGATTTACAATTTTTTTTTGTAAACACCAAGATAACGTTTTGTGCTGTTTCCTTTGGAGACTCTGGACCAAAACATTTGATTAACTGGTTTAGCAAAACTTGATTGGACTATTGGTTAAAGAAAAAATTCTAATCAGGCACGAGCAGCTCGTGTGCATATCTAGAATGTCCTATGACCACGAATTTCTGGATTCGCTACATAAATCCAATGAAATTCCAAGCAATGGTACAGCCAACTTTTGAATTACTGCAATTTTTAACCCTCGGCAGACACACATGGGTCTGGGAGACCCATTCAGCATACGGCTCGAATTGCTCGTTTTTTGTGTCGATTACCATCAACAATGATGAAAAATAATTTTACTCCATTTTTTTCAGATCTTTTTAACGAGGCCAAGAAAAAAAATGGTAGGGTCCCCCAGACCCATGTGTGTCTACGGAACCCTAGAAGTCAAAATTGTTTTGAAAAATAGACAAAACGACATCATCCATCGATCCAGCACTGATAATCGACGTACGAAATAAAATCGTAAGGAATAAAAAATCGTAGCCCGATGCTAAAAAAAAGCAATGAATAATTCGGTGATCTCGTACATTAGGGTCTCGCTTGGAACCGATCGGGTCGTGGTGTTCTGGCCGCCACGTGGGCTTGGCGAACGTGCCGGGATAAAAGGAAATTTTCGTCTCTTGTAATTATACGAGCCCTGCGCCGACTCACTGCCCTTTTTCTATTCTTGTTGTTATGGAAAAGATCCGCACGGGTGTGTGATCCATGGGCACACGTGCTTCCGCTGCCGCTGTTGCTCTTTCCGCTGCTCGTATCCAGTCGAAGAATTCGGCCCTTGCGCGCCAACATCGAGCCCTCGAAAATCATTGGAGCCTGGATCTCGTAAAAACAGAAAAGATTCGAGGCTTTTCCATTCTTATTTATACAGACTGTACATTTCCATCTGAACACGCGACAGATTTTCGGGGAGGCTGCATGCCCCATAAACACGTGACCTTGTCACTCTTACTCCCAACGAATACCAAAGCCGCAATTAATGAGGCCCACGTGCGCCCGATAAAAACGTAATGAACGATCGAACTCGAAAAGCATCTGATTTGGTATCTTTAATTCTATAATCTGGGGAAAAAATAAAAATTCCCGGACCTCTCTCCCATCGCTCTCCCGTTTTTTTAGCTTTTTACCGCATTTTTTACTGATTTTTTGACTCCAAGCCAAATTGCACCGAGCTCACGTGATTCTGCATTAAAAAAACGAAAAGAATGAGCCCAAGTTGGAGCCTTTTCGTTGAATTTTACCGGAAATATGAATATTTCAAAATTAGGGTCATACAGACCCCAGTTTACCGGAATAAATTTAAAAAATTGGCTTCCCGTTCTAAGATTAAATTCCGCGCCCTTGCTCTCTTCGTTCTCCCATTTTTCATCGTTTTACCGAATTTCCCATCAATTTCTCGACCCTAAGAAAAATCGCTTTGGGCTCACGTGATTCTGCATTAAAAAACGAAAAGAATGAGCCCGAGTTGAAGCTTTTTCGTTGAATTTTACCAGAGATATGAATTTTCCAGAATTGGGGTCATCCAGACCCCAGTTTGCACGAGTAGATAAAAAAAATAAAGTTATCATTCCAGACTTAATGTTTGATCGTAAATTCAGGTGCATTCCATTTCCTGGCTGGGTCCAGAATCTTCTGGCCCCATCCAACTATCCCCTTTCGTTGTAAAATCAGAAAAAAAAATTTATTCTTCATGATTTTTTTCCTCTCAAGGTTCAACATCGAAAATTCAATAAAAAGAAATCCAGTGACTCAAATATTTGTCGACCCAACCGAAAGTTGTAGCGTTTCACTAAATATTCAAACGGTACTTTCCTTTGCGATGGGAATTTAATATCCGAAGGGATCAAGATAGTCGAAGCACCGAACGAATTAGGACCAGTCGACTGCGTTGCGTTAAAACGGAGGAATCTCGTGATGCAGAGTAAACGAGTTTTAGCTGGAGGCGCAGCGACGCTCTCGTCGAATGGAAGAAGAATAATGTTGGGGACTGCACAGGCGGTTCTCGAATCACGTACTTCGGCATTCAAACCTAAGCCTTAATCCCCGAACCCTTTTCCGATATGATCGATTGCCCGATCGAGCGGACACAGAATCGTACGGTATATCCAATAAAAGGGAAATAAATATATTGGGTAATCTGTCCAGTAGTGAATAACGCGGAACTGTAAATCTCAAATCTCCCGAAATATGTAAAAGATTCCGGAAAACTCTTTTCATTTTTTGTTCTGAAAAAAAAAAAATTATTCGAAAAGAATTTTTTTAATGATTTTTTTTTTTTATTTACTTATTTTTTCTTCTCATTCTACCTCTGGCCCTTGTGCCTTCGGGGGAACTAATAGTACTTGATAATCTCTTCACCGGATGCATTGGCAACTCGAGTGGATCTATTCGATCCAAACAGACATTTTTATGTCTGACTTGAGACTTTTCGAGACTTGAATTTTTCTGGCCCTCGAGACTCATCTTGAAAAACTTGCAAGGGATTTTCACGTCCCTATGGGAGAGATAAATCGACTAAATGAGTCTAATCTCTATGGGTATTTTTGGAAAAATATTCTCTGCTCTTCTTCAAGCCAAACACACTCGTTCGTCAAGATTTATTTATTTTTCTTCGGCTAAACGTGGAAAGTTCAGCTCTTGAAGAATTTGCGACAATGTCAAGCGGAAAAATTCTCTTGGATTGAAAAAGATCGACATTATGAGCAAAAAATTCGTTAAAAAAATCATAAACTTTTCAATTCACAAAATTCAGCAAATTAATTATCTGGAATAAATAAAAATTAACAACATTGTTAATTTTTGTGAGTATTTGCTAAAAATTGATGTAAATCTTTTCGTGGTAATACAATTTGTTGTATAATAATTAAAATTATAATTATCACTATCATAATAATTAGGATCGAAATAATGAAAATTATTATATAGAAAATTGAAAAAATTATTTTTCACAGAAACATATCTATGCCTCGCCAGTTAATCGTTAGTTTCTGCATTGTCACGACATTTCACATTATGATTTTTTTCCATCACGACGTCACGATGATTATTACTAATTCCTCGATGCTCGATTGATTGGGTTGCAGGAATACTCGTGCAGTGTAGTTTTTGAGTGGAAGACGAACGTCGTCTGTCCCAATCGCAGCTTCCATCAAGCATCGATAACCGAGAAGCCCAAAATCGCAGACACAATAGAAAATATCGAAGAAGCTGCCAAGGGACATGGTAAATATTTCGAAATAAGGAAAAAATAATAATAAATTATTGGGTCACTGGCTCTGTACTTGGACTCGTTTAAAAAATCGGAACAACCTCAGAAAAGTGGTTTTGCAGCCATGGAAAAAGAACCTGAACTCGATGATGAAAATTTTATTTTTTGTTATTTTTATTTTATGGTGATCGATACGAGATACAAGACATTCGAGCCATTCACCGAATGGGTCCCCCAGACCCATGTGTGGCTACTAGATCATAAAATAAAAAAATACAAAAATAGATAAATAAAATTATAATAAATAAATAAATAAAAGGATAAAATATGAAAAAATAAAATAAAATAAAAAAATAAACAAATGTAAAACTTGTTGACTCCATGGAAATTGAAATTTTTTTTTCATTAGCCACAAAATTCGTATGCTTGTTTCTTGCAATTGCATTTAGCTCAGGAAAGGAAAACAAAAATTCATCATTAAAATTGGACCAAATAATGAAATTGTGTGTTTTATGAATTTTGTAGTTGGCGCGACCGTCGCAGCTGGACTGTTCATTGCCTCTTGTTCGGCGCTGATAATTTACCTCTGGAGTCCACACAGGAGAGCACGTTTGCGATATTTCTTCAACTCCCTGACTTCGAGACGCGATTCCTGTCGCGCTCAGTACACCAAAGTAAGCTGCAAATTTCTGAAGCCACCAATCATTGCACGCTTTATTTTTTTCCGCGGTCACCCGTACGATTTTTTTTTTATTGTGAGTTTTTTTTCATACATTTTTACACAATCCCGTATTATTTGTTCATATGATTTGCAAAGGTGATAGTAGCGGTGGCGGTTGCGGGTAATGACGATCAATAGCTACACTTGTTATTGCCTTACGATCACAAAATGAGAAAACAAAAAATTAAACGGAAATGAGAGCAAACTAGGGACAGTTACGCTTTTTTGAAAATATTTCATTACATCGACGGGGAGTGGTGTCAGGGTTTTCGGGGTAAGTAACCAAGAGTCATTGGCTACTGGACAGTGTATTAAATTTTGTTTGGACGATCTGACAACTAACACATCGAATCGATTCCGACAAGCTTCAAATTAACCATCAACATTGTTTGCTGTTCCCTCAGTTATCACTAATGTTTCGGCCATTAACCCTAGAACGGTAACCTTATTTTTTTACACTTATTCCGGTAACCTGGGGTCAAAATGACCCCAATTTTGAAAAAATTATTATCTCCGGTAAAATTCAACAAAAAGAGCACAACTTGGGCTCATTCTTTTCGTTTTTCAATGCCGAATCACGCGAGCCCAGAGCGATTCTTCTTAGGGTCGAAAAATTAATGGAGAATTCGGTAAAACGATGAAAAAATGGGAGAACGAAGAAAGAAAGGGCGCGGAATTTAATCTTAGAACGAAAAGCCTATTTTTTTAGTTATCCCGTTAAACTGGGGTCTGGATGACCCCAATTTTGAAAAAATCATATCTCCGGTAAAATTCAACGAAAAGGGCCCAACTTGGGCTCATTCTTTTCGTTTTTTGATGCAGGATCACGTGAGCCGAAGGCAATTTTCCTTGGAGTTGGAAAATTAGTTAAAAAGTCGGTAAAACGATTGAAAAATGGGAGAACAAAGAAAGCAACGGCTCGGGATTTTATTTTGACTCCGGTTAACCGGTCTAGGGTCAAGTGCTCAGGTTTGATGTTATTTTCGTTGAATTTTGGGTCTTGTTCCACATTTTTTTCATAATAATTCGGTATAAAAATAGAATTACATTTATTTGAGAACGATAACTAACAATTTGCATATGCTGTGGGTTTGAAAAAATGGTCTGGAATTAGTTTAATTATATTTTGTGGTCGTTGCCATTCGGATTTGATTTTTATTTTTTCAGGGATAATGACCGATCGGCATCAAAGTATTATTAGCTCTATAAAGCTGCATCATCAATAGCAACAAGATGACTGAGCTACCATTTTTATTTTCTCATGTTTTTATTTTTCTATATCATCGAATGATATTTTTATATTATCCAAAAATACGTTTCACTTGTTTTTTCTTTCAAAGACGCATTTTTCTTGAGTTTTGTTATCGCATCGCCCGTACGAATCACTGAGAGCACAAGCCGTAGTTCCGTTTCCGTTATTCGAGGTAATCATTTTTTTTTTTTACATTTTCTTTTGTTTTTTCATTTCATCACAAATCCGTTGATCAGAATGGACCATTACTTTTTGACCTTTTTCAACGTTCGACCATCGTGAGAAAGTAAACATTTTTATTGTCGACTCACGCTTCACTCCTTGTCTTCGTTCTTTGCGTATATTAATCATTAAAAAGTCGATAGCAAATTTGTGGACAGCATTTTTTAAGGACTGATCGCGATCATCACTTTCGCCTGTATATATATTTTTTCTTTTCTATATTTTATAAATACTTGACAAATATTATTTTTTGGACCCTAAAATGATGACCTGGGGTTAAAATGACCCGAATTTTGAAAAATTCATATCTCCGGTAAAATTTAAGGAAAAGAGATCAACTTGGGACCATTCTTTTCGTTTTTTGATGCAGTATCACGTGAGCCTGAGGAAATTTTGCTTGAAGTAAAAAAATTGGTAAAAAATTCGGTAAAACGATAAAAAATAGGAGAACGAAGAGAGAAGGGCCCCAGGTTACTGTTCTAGGGTTCGCAATATATATTTTCCTAACTTTCTTAGCAATACTCTCGCGATTTTATTCCGTATTTATGTAAATTTCGTTTTCATCTCCTGTACCGATACAATCCGGGGAAAAAAATGACTGAATGATCCTTTTATTAATAATTTCGTTCGTTTCAGGTGGACGCTACGGAAGAAGCTCGATTGTTATTAGATATCGGAGAGACAACACAGTGTGTACCAGATTCCGACAGTGACGACGAGCTTTTAGATGCGTAGTTTGATTCTTTGTTGATAATCGTATTATTAAATAATAATTAATCCTTCCTAAGAAAATAGTATTTGCCGATAGATGCTTATATTTGTTATTAAAAAAAATGCTTACGAAAAAACCAGTGGAATTTTAATTGTCACCATACTTCCTCGTGCCCCCCGCGATTTGAGCGAAATTGAGAAACTGAAGAATGTCAGCGTTTGGGTCGGTTGGGTCTTGTACAAATGGCAAAAGGCATTGGAGTCTTCGAGAGCGCGTGCAGCTCAATGCACGAGTTTGTTCGGCAAAAAAGGCAAAATCCACGAAAAAAAAAAAAAAAAAAATTTTATGAGAAAGTAAAAAAATCGTAATTCATTTTTTTCCATCCAGATACGACGTTCCCTCGAGTGCCTCGATCCTACACTATGCTACGGCTCGTGATCTTCGCTCCTGTAGATTTCGGACTATCGCACTTTTGTTCCAGATTATTCGGTCAAGATATTTTTTCAATGATCACGCACCGATAGATATTATACGCTTATCATTATTTAGTTAGCACATCGCGAAGATGATGTTGATTGTGTACTTACCGTTTCGTTATTTCGGCCACCAGCCGAGGATCCGCAAAAATTTCGATTCTTGTATGTGATGCATATTTCTCTGGATGCAGTTAACCCTTCGTAGACACTCATGGGTCTGGGGCGCCCTACCGTTTTTTTCCTGTCTTGGACTCGTTTGAAAAATAAAAAAAAATCTCATCATGCTCATCGATACGAATGACGAGAAATTCGAGCCACTTGACGAATGGGCCACCCAGACCCATGTGTGTCTACCGAGGGTTAAAAATTAAAATAATTCTCGCTGTACTAGATATTCGTGGTCAATACCATACGAAAAACGAAAAATTCGAGCCATATTCGTTGAATGGGTCCCCCAGACCCATGTGTGTCTACCGAAGGTTGCGTTGTTGGAACACCGTTTGGTAGGTCGAAATTCGGTCGGTGGATGCCGGTAAGAGATGGAGACAATATATATGTATATACAACGAAGGAGATTTTTTTTTTTTTTTTTTTTTTTTTTTTTTTTTTTTTTTTTTTTTTTTTTTGTTTTTTTTTTTTTTTTTTTTTTTTTTTTTTTTTTTTTTTTTTTTTTTATTTCTTTTTTTTTTTGTTTTTTAGTGATTTTTTTTTTTTTTTTTTTTTTTTTCATAGCAACAGCAAGTATTACAGTATTACAGTTTATTTTTGTTTTTGGTCAGATAAACAAAGTGTATATTTCGCCAATCTGCCGTAGAGTTAACGTATTATGCAAAATTGAACCGGATACGATGCATAATAAGCAGAGGCCCCTTTCCTCTGCGGCAGGTTAGAGATCGAAGGGGATGCCGTCCGTTTATCCGGAAACGGTGGCTTCCGCGATGTTATTTTTAGTATTTCATAGATTTTTGTATTCGTTTTGTATTAATATTTGAATTTGTAGTAATCAAACTTGCCACGAGTCTTTTGCATTTTTTAAATCATTTTTTCGGTTACCTTTTTTTTTTTTCTTTTTTTCCGTTTTTTTTCATCATTTTTATAATCAATATAATTTTAAGACATCCAGCGGAGTCTACGGGATTAGTCCACTAAGTGCAAGGAGCGCGTTCTACAAGCGCTTTTATAACACAAACTAACGTTTTTTTATGTCTCCATGTGTCTGTATACGTCGCGGAGTCTCGCTCGAGACGTTGCGTCAAAGTGTCATCATGTTCGTCGTGCTTGCGTTTTCGCATTAACATTTTTCACTCGTTCGAAAACGTCGATTCCGAAGTCGCCGCAGGGCGAGAAACGTTTTTTTCATTTATTTTTTTCCTTTTTTTTTTCGATTCACATAAAAAGGCGTGTTTTGTTTTTGTTTTGACGGATCGAGCGCGATGACGATTCCAGTCCTTTGTTCGCAATGACCCAAGCGCACCCTGGGCGAAAAGTTCGTGGCGCGCAGCGAAAGCCTCGGAATTTTATTTATTCGTCGTATTTTCAATTCGCCTCTTGCGATTATAATTCCGTATGGTTTATATTTTTATTACAACTTTGCAAAAATTTCTCTAGAATCTCGGGATGTCTTTTTTGTCGGTTCGTCGTGTATGTGTGTACGTGTGTCTGTATGTGTGTTAGCCCGAGTGGACGCGTGTATATGTGCGTGAGCGTATGTTTGTCGAACGCGATCGCAATATTTTTGTTTTTCTGTACTTTATCCTGCGAAACACGTACATATATATTTGTATATATTTTTACATGTGTATATATATATACATAATATATTGAATACTATGATCGGAGAATAAATACAATGGGCGTAATTGGCCTGCTGTTATCCGCGCGATTAACCTCTCCATCTTAACTTCTACATTTTATATATTATTATTTACATATCTGTTTGGCACCGAAATCGTCCACTTGACCTAAAAATTATATACGATGCCAATCACACACATTCTATACATATATTTATATATAATATATATATATATATATATATAGCCAACTAAAACCGCGTTTTTTGTCATTTCAGTTTTCGCCCCCACGTGGCAAATTTTTTCATTACTCTTAACCTCTCATTAGTATTAGTAATAATAATGATGATGGCAATTATAATAATGACAATGATAATAATAATTATTATTATTAATCATAATAATGACCATTACTCCGATCGTTTCGAACTTTTGACTCGTCGGTGCTCGCTTCGTGATCGCGTCTGAGCGTGCCTGTGCGCCACGCCCTCTATGCCGCGGAGAGATGACTTATATATAAATATATAAATACACATTCATACGTGTTTACGTTTCTACGCCCGATCCTTGTTTGTTTACATTTCGGCTAACATGGCGACAATAGTTTCCGGTATGAATTTCGTAGCTCGAACGAACGAATGGAATCTCGAAATATCGCGCATGTTATCATCGCGTCCGATCGAAAGCTCGTGTCTCGATTCGCGCGCCTCGGATGTCATCAGTTTTTTTTTCGTTATCTCCTCAAACGATTGTTCACGCGCTTCAACGCTCCCCACTTGTTTCTGGATTAAATTTCGACGAATCAGTTTGTTCCCGAGATCGAAGATCGAATTTTATTCCGAGAACCACGAACGTCATTGGCCTTTTGCGCTAGTTACGAATACGTATGTATATGTGTGTTTATATGTCATATATAACCATGCGCGAGGAAGAAACGCGATGGAAAATGTTGGATGAGCCGGCTATCGAGGGAAAACTCGTGCGCGATCGATAATTACTCAAAACCGCCGCAGCGTGCATGTTCTCACTCCGAATAGATATAATAATCGTATCAACCGGTTCGCGATAACGCTCGATAGACATCGCGCAGCATTAGATACAGGCAGTAAAATATCGACGCTCGATCAACGCATCGTGACTAGCGCGCGCATGCATCCTTTTATTTAAACTTTCTTTTATTAGTTTTATTCGCTCGGCTTTATTTTTTTTAATGTTCGTAGTTTATTTTGCCACGTGACAGTGGAATGTGTCTTTATTCTATCGGAGTGGCTCGAACAAACTCGTCCGTTCAACGCCGCGGATTTTGGCGCGTTTATCGTTCCAGTTTGCCGGAGCCAAACTCTGCTCTTTCGCGGCCATCTTTGCCAAAACGCCTCGCAACGATGTCTCGTGTGTTTTCTTTTCTTCTTTACTCTTTATAACCATCTCTAGTAATTTTTGGTTTCTAGTAATTTAAACTTTATTCTTTATTATTACGCCGCGTCGTGGGAATAGTGCGCGTTCAGCGAATTTTTCAAAAAGAGACGAATTGGCAAGTCTTGACGTCGTCAATCTCCCCCCCCCCCCTTCCGAGTGCCTTCCCCCTCCCCTTTTTCACACTCGCACTGTTCTTCAATGTATACTTTTGCGATCTAGGAAAAACTGACTGCGACTGGTTATACGAGATATATAATTCCAGACTGCCCGGCAGTCAGATTGACAACAATCACAAATTAAAACTGTATCGCTAATACAATGGTATGTAAATATATTAATATTTAATCGTAAATATTTTCATATAATAATAATATATCAATAACAACCGACTATCTCCTCTCTTTGTCTCTTACTTATTTTCCCCCACGTGCTCCCGTTTATTCTTCCTTTTCATTCCGCGCGGCATATAGTTTATTGGAAACGGGAATTACGTGAGGATACTCGCTGTGCGTGGATTTGGTAAAATACCATACGAAACGTAATGTACATTACAGTGTACTTTTTCTCGTGTCAATTTTCCCTTAGTAACTTTCTTTCATTTTGCCTCATTCCACCGTTTTATTGGTTCGTGCAACGAACCAATGTTCCCGCGATATTAATCGTCCAATCGGCGGCTCTGTTTTACTTTCAACAAATATGGAAGTTTTCCCCTCGCCCACACGCGTCCCCTGACCGCGGGGACTCAAAACGATGCTTATTCAATTTTCGATCAATCGCGGGATCGAAAAATAAGTTTATTTGGAAAATTCCAAAATTTTTCACTGGAATTTTGACTTTTGCTTAAAGTGTCGTTTTTCACGAGCGGGACGAAAAATAGCGACGCTGCGTGGTTTGTATTTTGGAGACGAAACATTTCGA
Organism: Campopleginae sp. 14b; assembly: GCA_030522525.1. Classification (NCBI taxonomy): domain Eukaryota; kingdom Metazoa; phylum Arthropoda; class Insecta; order Hymenoptera; family Ichneumonidae; species Campopleginae sp. 14b. The sequence continues at coordinate 61,045 of JAPYYS010000554.1, read as the reverse complement.
TACCGGAAATGCGAGGTTTTCGGATTTTCTAAAGTACGCAGATCCCTGTCGAAGAGAGGGAGAGAGAGATAAATGGAATTGAACATTTAAATTTCCCGTGCGACACGGTCTCGTTTGCTTCCTTTCGCTCTCTCTCCTTCTTGTTCTCTCGGCGTCTCATTGGATTAGGACAAAGAGTAAAGAGCGATGCGAGGGTAAACAAAGAATGGGGCTTTCCGGTTGGTGGCGTATCCTTTGCGCGCTCAGAAAGCCCGGCCCAGCCCGGGGGGGTTCTTATTTATTCTTGGACTCCTTTTCCTTTTCCTTCTTCATCAGCATGGTGGCCTAGGAATGGAAGAGGATGAGGGGGAAAGGAGTAAAGAAGGAATCGATCGAAATAATAAAAAGCGTTATTTTCGTACTAAAACAGAATAAACCTCTCGAGTATTTTTCAATACACGAAATATTCACTTAAATATTTTCATCAATGCGTAAATATAAATGTGTATGAATCACGTGACCAAAAATACGTTGGTCAAATGAAGAATACTGTTGCGACAAGTAAACGAGGAAACAAATTACGTTCCAAGAAAACAACGAATAAAGGAACGATCAAGTGTGAGGTTAGGATGTGTGTGCGCGCGCATGTGAGCGACATCCGCACGCACATGCACCGCAAAAATAGTAAATATATAAATAAATATGTATGTAACAAAAAAAACGATGAGAGAATATACAAAATACAGTAGGACCGCCGAAAAGGAACGCCCGGAATAAGAACGGTTTCTCTATTTCTCGTTCGAGCGCTTCCCCCACTCCAACTCGCCCTCGAGTGGTTTTGCGCGCGGACCTCTCAATAAAAACGCTCATCCAAGAAGAATTAAGAAAAGTAAAATGTCTACAATATGAAGCGTGATACGATCGATTTGCCAGGAGAAATGTGAACAATCGAAAACTTAAATTCGTCGCTTCGCGATGATCACATCGATATGAAATTGATTATTGCGTGAAATAGTGTTCAGAGGTCCGTCGGCGAAAATGAGAGAGAGAGAGAGTGAGACGGAGCGAGTCAAAAAGCGCGGGCGGAGCATGCGCGTACTCGGGCTATATCGGAAATATAGACAAAACTCTTGGCCTTGGGGGCTGTACGGTTCTTATTCGAAGGTCCTAGTGTAATAATAAAAATACGATCGTACGGTTCGGTTGATAGATGAAAAAATACTGTACGAAAAAATCCATGGCTATTCCATCCACTCGTAATAAATGATAAATAATAATAACAATAATAAATACGTGTGATACGAGAAGCTTCAACTGCGTAGGGCAAGTGGGCGGCTGAGGTTATACCTTATTCGTTCAATAGCCGGGAAATTCGTGGTGGATAATTAGGGAAAAGTTTGGAAGTTTTTTGGTTGTTTCTTTTCTCTTTCTTTTTTTTTAGATGTATTTTCATGCATGAAGGATTTTTCCGTGGACAGACGTCCCGGCAGCGAGGATCTCTCGCCTCGATGTTGGAAATTCCATCCGAAATCCAATCGTCCCATATTTTCCCCTCTGTCACATTTCTCTCCACGCGCTATATTACACATTTCGCTATCACGAGCACGGATGAGTCGTTTTCTTCTCGTTCTCTCCCGTTCTTTCGTGTGTGTGTGTGTGTGCTTTTTTTGGTTTTTTTTTGTTTTTAGGTTAGGATTTTTTGGTTGGTTTCACGACGATGTCGATTGACGAATCGCCGATCGTGAAAAAAGGCGAAAGCGTCGATTCTACGTCAACAAAAAAGATTAAACGATTGACTACTGCCTCTCGCGAGTTGCAGAATCGTCGTCCCTTTTTGCTACTCATCCGTGCTCTTACCCCCCTCCCCGTTAGCCGGCAGTATCGACGGTTCTGTATTCCGACGCTTGATCTTTATTTTCTTCAACATGGTTGCCTGAAGTGAACAAAGGAACAAGCAACACATTAGTACAGTTACGAAATACCAACTTTTCGTGGGTTTACTTAATTTACAAAATAAAGTAAATGAATTTCTTTGGAAACAACGCTTTACGAGTCTTCCTCTATCGATCGTATTCTTTTGAAATAGTCAGCAACCCCAAAACGGTAACCTTTCACCTTTATCCCTTTGTTCTCATGTTTTTTTTATCGTTTTACCGCATTTTTTACTTATTTTTTGACTGGAAACAAAATTCCCCTAGGCTCACGTGATTCTCCATTGAAAAACGAAAAAAATGAGCCCAAGTTGAGACCTTTTCGGTATATTTTACCGCAAATATGAATTTTTCAAAAATGGGGTCATTTCGACCCCGAGTTACCAGAGGAGATAGAGAAAAAATAGGGTTACCATTATAGGGTCAACTTTTCGCGACGATTTTCAAAATATCCGTGTCCAACACTTCGCCAATCGTTTTCTCGTACGAAAAAAAATATATATATCTCGAGGTGGCCCCTCGATCTTAGAATCTCGAAGCAAAACTTAATCAAAAAGTCCTCTACGTTTTTTATCATCGCATACACTCGGCGCCATCGCTTTGGACTATTTAGCTCCATAGCGTCCAGATTGATATTTTACGTAATAAAGTTAATTTTAAGCGGAGCATTTAAAATAATTGGACAATTATTAATAACAATCGTGGATGCGTAAATCGTTAATTATTAATTATGAAAAAAATAGCCATGGCCTTCGAACACGTTTGAAAATGGTCGGACATACGAAAAGCTTTCAATGACTTTTCACCGTAAGATTCGACTCGATCGATAAATATGCTCATCTTTCCGTTTGTGTGCGTGTTTTTTTCGGGTCAGCCGATGACAGAGGAGGGGCGTAGGGGAAAAGGAAGAATTTCATGCGCATTCAATTTCTTTACGATTATAAGCGGTTTTGGCTTGTTTTTTCTGGATTTTACAATATTTGTTCCATCGCTTTTTTTGCTGCGGACGTCAACGTCAGTTGGGGAAGGGTTCGTCGATACATATACTACTTCGTGGCTGCTACGAGTGCTGGGGGAACTTAAAATTGCGTGCACTAAAGCGACTCGGTCGATTCAATGAAAACAATAATTACAAATAAACGATGTAAATATAAATTATGATATCATAATTATTAAAGTAATTAATAATTATTTATTATAATTGTTGAAAATAATTATTAAAAATAACCGTAACGGTATGACGGCGTCGACGATTCTCGAGGAAACAATGAATGACCCTCTTTGCCCCAATTTTTCGATCAACTAAAACTGTACACGGAGAGAACTCAATTCGAACGATTTTCAGAGAGCAAAACTTCAATTTCCACCAAAATAAAATAAACGTGTTTAACCCTCCCTAGACACACCTGGGTCTGGGGTGTCTTACGGTTTCTTACTGTATTTGGACTCTTTTAAAAAATCTGAAAAAATTCAGGAAACTAGTTTTGGATGTATAGAAAATGAGCCTGAACCGGGCGATGCATGAACATTTTTTTTAACATTGTAATTCAATGGTAATCGATACGAAAAAACGAAAAATTCACGCTATTCGCTGAATGGGTCCCCCAGACCCATATGTTTACGGCGTGTTGAAACATTCAGGAAAGTAGTTTCGGATCTATAGAAAAAGAGCCTACGCCGAGTGATGAATGAATTTTTTAAATTATTTTATTTGAATGGCTGAATGGGTCTCCCAGACTCATGTGTGTCTACGGTGTAAGAAATTATTCCTATTGGTAAAAATTTCGCCAAAATGAGTTTCTCTCCGTCTCAGAAATGCCAGAAAAATTAAAAACGAACGAATGATCCCCAATTGTCCAGAACTATTTTTCACGTGTTTCGATTATCTCGAGGAACTTACGAAAAAGTAATAATGAACCTGTGACAAAATTACCTTGAGTGCGGATTTGAGGACGACGACTTCTCCGGCTGCCTGGAGCCATGGCTCCCCATCCACTTGTACGGGCATGTCCACTTGTAAACGAATTTTTATGTGGCCTCCCTGTAAATAAATTCAAAGTTTTCTTGGTATGAAAAAAAATCAAAGAATGGAGATTTTTCAACCGCAAAGGGATTTTCAAACTGCGAAAGATTGTGCCAAATTTTGTGAAGAAAAGATTTAGCCCTCTACTGGACACACATGGGTCTGGGGGACCCATTCAGCGAATGGGCATGAATTTCTCTTTTTTCGTATCGATTACCATTTTTAAGAAGAGTCGTTTTCTATAGATCAAAAACTTCTTTCCTGAATTCTTTCAGATTTAGGTAGGGTCTCCCAGACCCGTGTTTGTCTACGGGTCTCAAGACGATTTCTGGCAAATTGTCATCTTTCCTGATTCTTGACCTACCCGAGCCCAGGGCGGCTCAGAATTTGGCAATTAGTTTGGTCACTTGGCAATGATTCGCGTTGTAGTCGAATTTGTAAAAAAAATTTCCATCGTTTTTGGAAAAAGTAGCGAAATTGCATAATTAGCGGATTTTTAGGACTGACCTGGGCTATTCTGATTGCTGTGGAGATTCCCGACTGTATTCTGCCCAAGTGAATGACGCTTGTTACACCAACAACCTCCAGCATTCCGTCCCAGTGATTGGGGGATTGAAATCTTTCGTCTCTGTCCAGTCCCCATGGATTAGCTCCCGAGCCCCAACTGTGAAAATATGATCGTTAATTTTATGATTCTGGACGATTAAATCATCGAGAGTCGGGTGAATAGTTAATTGAGAAGTGAGAATCTTTCGTAACCTCAAGATGTTGAGGAGAATAATTCCTTCGACTTCCGGTAATGGTACAACTTTGCCATCGACCTCCAAATGGACGACTCGTTCCAAATGCAAGACCGACGATCCTCTACTGACCATTTTCCTCAAGCCCATTTTAACGTATACACCTTTATTGTGCAACCTGCTGTTAAATTTGTTCGGATTCTCCTCTCTCGCGTTGTGAAAATCCAAACAAAGATCAGCATCAATTCCGATCCCAAAGTAATTATTCATCACCATTATTTGAGTATTGTCTTCACTCGTGGAACCGGATCCTGTCGAAAAATCCAACCAACCAAAAATTCATTCATTTTCTAACCTCAGAACGGTAACCTAATTTTTTTTTGCTACCTATTCCGGTAACCTGGGGTTAGAATGTTCCCAATTTTGAAAAATTCATATTTCTGCTAAAATTTAACGAAAAGACTTAATTTTGGACTCATTTATTTCGTTTCTCAACGCAGAATCGCGTGAGCTCGCGGCATTTTTGGTTGAAGTAAAAAAAAAGGTCACAAATGCGATAAAACCATAAAAACAGTAAAAACGACCCCAATTTTAAAAAATCCTTACCCTCGGTAAAATTTAACAAAAAGACGTTTTTCGTTTTCTATTGCACGAGCACGTGAGCTTGGAGCGGTTTTCCATGAGGTTAAGAACTTGGTCAAAAATGCGGTAAAACGATAAAGAAAAAAAAAAAGGGAGAACGAAGGAAGAAAGGATTAAAAGTTGGCTGGGGTCGTTTCGACGGAGGTTACCGTTCCGGGGTGAAAAAAAAATCAATTTGAAAAATCTCATCCGGTCCGAAAATTTAGCCTCCGTCTGCATGTTCGAAACTCAAGGATTAACATTTTTTTTTTTTCATATTTACCGCCAACCGTATTGGGCACCGAAGGCGTTCTGTCGTCTTTTTCCTCAGGATGAAAAACCACCGTCCATCTGTCGAGTCTGATTTCCTCCGCGTCAATGACGTCTCGCAGAAGGTTGAGGGGATCTTCGCCACCGGTGTAACCGGCGCCCCATCCCAACACTCGGGCAAGGTCGTTGCCGGTACCGAGCGGAACTATGGCACAGGCCGGTGACGAACATTCGCTGTCTTGTCCGACGTTGTCCAGACATTGGAGCACCCAGCCAACAGTTCCGTCACCACCGCACACCAATATTTTGTAGTCTTTTATGTGTCGGAATACGTACAATCTGTAAAAATCCAAAAAATATATTTCCGATTCTCCACGACGTTGGCTCGACGGGTTATCGATTAAGAGGTTAAAATAATTTTACCCTGGAAGCGGTCCTCCGTTGTCGAGATCGAAGACTTGATAGGGATTCAAAAATTTACGAAAACTAGAGATCAACGCGAGTCCCTGGCAGCCGCCTGATTTAACGTTGACGAAGACTAGCAGAGGTTGAACACCAGGGGGCACCATACTCGGTTCGATACTCGGCAGAAGCATGACTGCGCCAAAAAAATTATTATTTTTATCCATCTTCCGAAAGCTCCGTAGACACACATGGGTCTGGGGGACCCATTGAAAGAATGGCGTGAATAATTAATTTTCCGTATGGACTACCATTGAAAAACGATATTAAAAAATATTTTTTATCCATCGCCATCCTGAATTGTCTCCGATTTTTTTAATGATCCCAGATGCAGTAAAAAATGGTAGGATCCTCCAGACCCATGTGTGTTTAGGGAGGTGCGCTCATTGTCGAGTATATACGATTTGTTTACTTCCAGAATAACGTAAACTATTATTGATCTCCGTAGACACACATGGGTCTGGAGGACCCATTCAGTGATTGGCGTGAATTTTTTCTATAGATCCGAAACTACTTTCCTGAATTCTTTCCGATTTTTCAAACTAGTTCAAGTACAGTGAAAAACGGTAGGGTCCTCCAGACCCATGTGTGTCTTGAGACGGTCAGATCTGTTGTTTATCGATGCTGCTTACCTAAAAGGTGTTTGTCCTCGTATTTTGATTCTCTCAGGGTGTATAAAGCTCGAACCGCTTTGTCAGAATCTACGTATGTGATCACCATCGAGCCGTACTCGTAGTAAATCGGTCCGATCGAGGAAAATTTATTTTCTGCAATAAAAAACATTCGTTTGATTAAACGCGTGCTCGGAGAAAACTCGGAGAAAGACAAAAAAAACATGATTGTGTGAAAATGTTACTGACCTCTTCCTAGAAACTCGGTGAGTTTGTTTTCGTAGGTTCTCTCTGATAAATTGGGCGGTAAGTTGCCGACGAATAACGCGAGATTTGGACCGTGCGGGTCCTGCTTTAGTTGGAGATAGAATCTCATCAATTCCATTTGTCTTATAGAGTCATTGCCCAATTGTTTAACTATCTCCCAAGGTCTCTCATCCTCGGCGAGTACTCGCTCCGTAACTGTGCAACAACAAATCAAAGTTATTCATTTTCCGTCTCATTTGTTGACGTGATCACGCGATTCTCCATTAAAAACCGAAAAAAATGAGCACAAGATGAAGTTTTTTTGTTAAATTTTAGCGGAGATATGAATTTTTCAAAATTGGAACCATTTATGAGCCTAGGATCCCAAAATTGGAGACAGTCTTGGTAAATGAAAATTCCATGAAAATTTGCATTTTATTTTATTTAGTTGTTATTTTTGTTTATTATTATCATTATTTATTCGTCATTTTTTTAATTTAATTTAATTTTTATTTCTTTTTGTTTTTGTTAATTTTTTTTTTTTTATGAAAAATCGTATTAAAATCTGTTTTTCAGTCCGTTGCTATTGCTGCTATTTGAATGCAGAAAAAGTGCAACGCATTTTCTGAATGATCGTAAAAAAATGAAAAATCGTAATTATTGGGGAAGATTCGATGTGAAGATCTTGTGAAAATGAAAGTGCATGAGCCCTTGAAGGGATGACACACACACACACATTGGAGAATATTTTCAGAACTCATGAGTAACGTCGGAAAAATTTACCTCCACGATCCAAAAGGACTTCGCTACACCGAAATTCTTCGGCGTCGACGTCTCTTCGATCAAAGTGCACGAGCGATTCTCGTATGAGATCGGTGATGGTGGTTGTCTGGTCGACCGGAACTGTACAGAACGGTTGGGAGACTTGGAGCTTGCCCGGATAAACGCGAACCTCTCCGCTTTCCCGATCTCTGTATCTGAGAAAAACGGCCCTACGCTTGCCCTCTTTTCTGTGGAGATTCATTATCGGGCTCGGATCGCACAGCTCCGTCTCGTCCGCGCCATATAAATCCGTAAGGTAGAAATTGCCTGCGCGCAACGAAAACAAACATTTTTCGATGAAATTTTTTTTTTTTCTTCTTTTTCAACCGGAGTCGAAAATTTAGTCAAATTTTTGACGAATCGCTGATTTATGTTTGGCAGGATTTGTTGATCAGAAAATATGACGTACTTGGATCTTTGGTGATGTGGAACGCTCTCAGAGCAGCCGTCAAAACTTGCTCCGTCGTTGCTTGACGCGAGATTGAAATAACTCGAAATATTCGACGTCGTACCGAACTATTTCCATCGTACACCTTGATCATTTCTGTGGGAAGCAAAAAAAAAATGTTTTCCTCTTTTCGTGGTGGTTTATGATTTTTGTTGGAAAAAACACTTAGGTTAAAAATGAAAATGGTCAGAATCGTGAAAAATTCTTTCTCAAAAACTGATTTTTCTTTTGATTTTTTTTTTTTTTGAAAGTTTGTACCTTCGTCACCTCGTTCTTTTTCGTCCTTTTCTTTGGGCGATTTGGGGTCTCGGCTATGACCAGCGGTGCTCGGTTGCGCAGGCTCGTCATTGTCCCGGTACCGAGTATCCGTGCTGCTGAACTCTTCCGATATGCTCCGCGCTGTAAAACAAAGAATCTCACAATTATAAGTTCGCTCGAAGTTTTAGAAAATCGAAACCAAAATATAAAGCAGACGATTTCGTTCACCAATTCTCGCTGACGCCCCCTCATTGTTTCACTTTTTGATATAATCATTACTCAAAATTAATATTTTATGGAAATCTCCTTATATTTTCACAGGAAAATGAAAATCATTTTCCATCACGTGATGGAAAAAAAAAATTGGTCGTTTTCTAAATTAAATTCATTAAAACCAATTCATTTTTTTAATCAAATTTATTCATTTAAAAATGTATTTACAAAATCAAAAAATTTATAATCAAAATTGAATAATAAAATAATTATAAATTGTTAAAAGAATGAAGTTAAATTACTAACTGTAATTAAATAATTTTAAAAATATATTTATTAAATTTATGAATTAAAAAATGTTTTTGCTAAATTTAAAACTTAATAATTGAAATTAAATCATAAAATAATTATAAATGATTAATTAATAAAATATTAACTTTGATTTATATTAAATTAATGATTGATGATTAAAATTATTTTAAACAAATGATAACAACATAATTTTTTTAACAACTAAAAAATTATTTGTCAAATTTATTAATTTAAAAATCAATTTTTCTTAATTCCTTATGCGGATTTTTCGAGATTTTTCGTTTCTTTTTTGTTTCCGCATTTTTCATCATTCGTAATTGTTATTTTTTTTTCGCTGTTGCTGTTGGACCGTTTGTTTTTCGTTGTTTCTATTACGAATTGGTCGTCGCTTACCATAGTGAGTGCCGAGAGCATGCAACACACAGTTATTGCAAAGCGGACAAGAAGTTGTGGTGTAGTAGAAAGAACGGAAGTGAATAGAGCTCGGCAAGATTTGCTGCTGGGCGGATGTTGGGCGCAGCTTCGTAGTAGAATTCTGCTCGCGCCTATTCGCACTATTTCCGACGACAAGTGACAGAGTGACATGCATTTGCGGCCAAGCGAACCAAGTGTGCACATGCTAAAACGAAACTTACGATAACAAGAGAACGAACCAACGAATAACAAAAAAAAAAGTATGCGGGAACATAAATATACGAAGAAAATATAGAACCAGAGAGCTAATCGGGTGACTCGATTATTTCGTATTTTTATCGATACACCATAAACCGAGGAGACAAAAATTTCTCACTGGGTCAAATTGACCCGAAAGCCTAATTTCTTCGAAAAAAAAATCCCTCGTTTTTGAGAATCATGCTCCAAATAGTGTGCATTATGAATGGCCGGAAAATATTGAATTTAGTAGTCGAAAAAAAAATCGCGAAAAAAGTAAAAAAATGAGATTTTTCAAAAAAGAAAAAATAAAAAATTTCGGTTTTGAATATTTTTGAGATCACCATGGACGAGGAACCCACAGAAGATGCAATATCCTGGAAAAAATCAGTCTGGGTCGATTTGACCCAGTGTGTCAACGGAGCCGTAATGCCTCGTAACGATGAAAAATTGTAAGGCATTGAGCGTGAGGACGATCCGAACGATTTTGGAGCAAATATGTTGATCGGAACGGAATTGGATTCGCAGGGAACTATAGCGGCAAAATGCACATACGTATAAAAAATGGCATGAATGAAAATAAGGCATTGCAGTGTCGTCCGATATATTGACATGCGAAAAAGCGTAGATACTATTTTCCTCGACTCCCCCCCCCCCCCTCCCCAGCGCTCCCTCCCCTGCCCTTCTTCCGTTTCAGTCGTGGGGTGTAAAATAGCACGATGCTTTGAATATAATGAAGATATCGTGTCTGCCAATAGACATTAAACAAACCCATTGAAAGAGAGCTCCGTGTTCACGCAGCGCTGAGTTCTCCCGCGCGGCTTCATAATTCCGTAAAACACGCACAATAACATTTCCAATACTTAGTTGAATGAATTTAGCCGTGACGTTGAATAAGCTGAGTGAAAATAAAGAAGAAATGAATAACGAAAAATTTCACGAGTGGAAAGTTTCGTCAAAATGGCGAAGGAACGATAGAACATATTAGGAAACGCGCTCCCAGCTTTCGTCTCTATCCTTTGTCCAAAAATATTGACCCTAGAACGGTAACGTGGGGTCAAAATGACCCCAGACCCCCTCGGTCCTTTCGTTTTTCCCTCTTTTATCATTTTACCGAATTTATGATGATTTTTTATCGCTCCAAGTGAAATTGCCCAGGCTCATGTGATTCTGCATTAAAAAACGAAAAGAATGAGCCCAAGTTGAAAACTTTTCGTTGAAGTTTACCGGAGATATGAATTTTTGATAATTGGGGTTATTTTGACCCCAGATTGTTGGAATAGGCCAAAAAATGGTTAGCGTTCCAGGGTCAGATGCAAAATTTAGGTCAACAATATCGATAAACCGATTGAAAAAAAAAAAAATGCTCACAGACATAGTTGCACGAGGACGTTTTTGTTTTAATAAGTTTCTTGGTACCTCGAACGTAAGAAGGGGAAGCATGACAATTTCCATGGCAGCTACGTGGCAAAACTAGTGAAAGCCGCCTTAAAGCTTCGGCCAGATGGCCCGCGGCCCCGATACCTTCGCTCTCCGCGAAATCGAATTGTTCTCCAGTGTTATCTTCAAATGAGAAGCAAACGATTGTTGTTTCCAATTGTCTTTTCTTTTGTTTTTTCTCATTAATTTCGAATTTTCTTCGTCTTTTTCCTTCCTCATTTTTTTTATTCGTCCAAATATATTTTTTCTTTTATTTTGTCACTTCTCTCGTGTGTGTCTTTTATTTTTCGGATACCGAGATACACTTTTGAGGCCGAGGCCAATTTCAATGGGCAACGCTCTGTCGATTCAATTTAAGGCGGTGCGAGGCAGTGCTACTTGTTAATACTTCTTAGCAAATTAACAAAATTATGTACGCGTGTCCAGACGCACGACATCTTCACGGATTTCCACCTCAAAATTTTTTTTCAAATTTTTACTTTTTCAAAAGTAAAAATATCACCCCAAAAAAATCACCCAAGACCTGCAATGTCTGATTATTTTTTAAGTCTCTGAATATTTATAAAATATAATATTTATTATAAAGATTTGACAAAAATGGGCAACTGCCGAATTTTCGTAGTCGTGACATTAACCCCAGAACGGTAAAAAACGAACCAAGGCGATTTTAAATCCCGCGCCCTTTCTTCCTTCGTTCTCCCATTTTTTATCATTTATCGCCATTTTTTTTAAATTTTTTCACTCCAAGAAAAATCGTTCCAGGCTCACGCGATTCTGCATAAAAAAACCATTAGAATGACCCAAGTTGAACGCTTTTGTTAAATTTTCACCGGAGGTATGAATTTTTCGAAATTGGGGTCATCTTGACCCAAAGTCATAGGAATAGGCAAAAAATATAAGATTACCGTTCGGGGGTTACGAAACAAGCATTGAAATAGTCAGAAAAACGTTAATCTTTGATGCTGCAAATCTTGGACATTGTTTTTGGGTTTTGGATTCTTGAAAAAAGTCCAAATGTATAGACGATATGTACAACGTGACACAAAGGTGAAAACATAGAAATCCGTTGCTGTTCGTAATGAGAAAATTCTCGTTGACAGGATAATATGGAAAAGATTTTTTCTCTTAAAACTATGTAGCATTGCATTTTTACATTACACGAGAGTCTTTGATTGTTTAAATATATGATCGTGCATAAAGTTTGTGCGGTACTGTAAAATATAAATTTAGAGAAAAAATTTACATTTTATTTTTTTTCCAAATAAAAAAATTCGATCCTTAATTTCTTCAAATAAAGAAATTCCATTTTTCATTATTCTTTTTTTTTATTTTTATAATAATTTTATAATTCCTATAAAAATAAAAATGTCATCATTTTTAATAAGAAATTTGCATTTTTCATTATTTCAGTGAAAAATGTGAATTTTTTATATTTCCAAATAAAAAATTTACATTTTTCAAAGCCCCAGAAACTTTATGAACGAGAAAAAAAATGAAGGAAATCTATTTTTGCTGAAACATGCTGATCAATTGGAGAAAAAAAATGAGCCTTTTCAACGAAATTATTTTGCGAGTGATAAATTTGACATGAATGTATAGAGGCATTGCATGAAGTAAAGAAAAAAGAAAGGAAAGACGAATATAGCGAGAAGACATTTATGTAAGAGATAGCGAGCATCGATGCAGTATGTACAAATGGATAAAATGTTTGTTCGACCATTGGCCTCTCATTTTGTTCACCAATTGGTGAAGGATCGTTGTTTCAAGAGATTCATCTTGTGTTCATTCTGCTTTTTAACTCGCGCGTGTAAAAAAGGCGACAGTGGGGTTTAAAGTTAAAAAATAACAGAGGAAAACGTATTTTGTGTCGAAAAAGTGTTGGCAGTCGATATACTCACGCGTCAATACTTCCCTTCGTCGTACTTGTACTCCAATTATCGCCTCCATTGGTACTTCCGTTCGGGGAATACTGATCGCGTGCGGAGGCAGATAAATCGGCTCCAAATTTCCAAACGTACATATTTGCGGTATATCCTTATAACAGTAGGCGTGTCTCTATTTTTTTGTTCGACCAAAAACAATGATTGGAGAAAAATTAATTATTTATGTATTCAGATTTTTTTTTTTTTTTAATTAATGGAGGAAATATTTTTTTTTCACGATGTATTAAGAATTATTATGGAATATTGTTCCTTGGACATAAAATATTATTTTGTGATTGTCGCGTTTTGGACCGGTAGACACCCATGGGTTTGGGGGACCCGGGGAGCGATTGGCGTGAATTTCGCGGTTTTCTGTAAATTCAAAACAACTTTCCTGAATTTTTCCAGACTTTTTGAACGAGCTCAAGTTTGGGAAGTAACGGTAGGACACCCCAGACCCATGTGTGTCTAGGAAGGCTTGATTTCATGGTAATTTATTTTTTCCCGTATAAAAGAGCAACCAGGACAATTGGAAAAATTGATGGAAGCTCCAAGAGAATAAATTTCAGTTTGGATTAATAGGGTTACGAGGAAGATCATTCAGAAGCCGAGAAAAAACGTTACTTTTTTGTAATCGAACGTAACGAGTGTAAAGAACTGACCGTCATGCCGCACCATTCGCAACGAAAGCCAGAAAGGCATTCAGCGGAACAGCATCCTTTTTTGCACTGGGCGCATTTGGAGTTACTAGGAAGATTGCCCTCGCGCCAGTGATGCTGATGTTTCACCGACGCCAAGTCCTTCCCTGGCAAATACGTCGCGTTTTCCTTGCAGTCCGCAACTGCGAAATCTTGGCACTCCGTATGCACGAAGTACTCGCAGACTGTAATAATTTTTTTCAATTATCAATATGGTTTTTTTTCTACAATTAATTATAATTATATTATAATTATAATGATAATTCTAATAGCTAAAAATATTAATATAAAAATATATGAATATTAATATAATGCAAATTTTTAAATAATTATAATTTTATCGAATTTTATGATTATTATATACAATTATGAATATAATTATATACATTGGTTATTAAATATGAAATATAATTATAACAGCTCTCGCGCTACGCTTTCGTTTTAATACTTGGCGCGAGCCGCTGCTGCGTCGCTTGATTAATTATTAGTAATTATAAGTATGATTAATTACTATTAATTATAATCAACTACCGGGGCAAGAATAAAAAATTCTGAATAATGTTATTTATCATGAATCAATTATATTCGTTTAAATGAATATCTCTAATCAACTTATATTGTAGATCTTCTGATTCGGCACGGAGGATAAACGATTTTTATTTTTTTTTTTCAAATACTCACTTTCGCAGTGTACCGAAAGATTGTCGTCGGCGTTTTCGAGACGTTTTCGACAGACATTGCAAAATTTTTTCTTGTGATTCGTTGGCTCGGACCAACAAAAAAAAAAAAAAAAAAAAAAAAAAAAAAAAAAAAAAAAAAAAAAAAAAAAAAAAAAAAAAAAAAAAAAAAAAAAAAAAAAAAAAAAAAAAAAACGGAAACGAGATAAAAATTTCCTGAAATGTCGTTACGAAATATTTTATCGTGTATCTTGGCTTTGGAAAACCATGCACTTGCCCTCGTCACGACTGCTCGCTCCGGCTGACTATTGCGTAGCCATAACTACTTGCAGACGGTTTTTCTGGCCAGGAAACTTGAAATTTGCACGAAACCAAAAAAATAAAAAGACGGAAATTGGTGATCGCCTCAAAGCCAAAGTTTTACAAACGGTTCGTCTAATGTTGACCTCTGTACGCAGTAATAGTCTCGAATTGACATTTCCAAACCCCAGAGATGAAATATAAAAAAACTACAACAATAACTCATCGTATATATTTTTTTCGTACCTTGATCAGGCATGCCGCGATGCTGGAGCAGGGAGAGACGACGGCCTGGAGACATTTTTCGTGCACTACGAAGTTGCAGACTGAAATTAAAAAATCATTGCATTATTATTTATTGAAATATTTGACAGCCGGTCGATATAGACCGCGCGGAAAATGTCCAATAAGAAAAAGTTCTTTCACGATTTTCATCCCAAAATTTGACATTCGTCTGGAACGACTCGAAACCATTCGTTCATCTCTACGTTGACGCTTAATCATTACACGGCCTGTCGGTTATAATTGCGCAACACGCTCGTGGCCACAGATCGCCACGTTCGTCGCATTTCTACTTTTAAACCGGTATCCAGAGAAAATGAGAGAGAGAGAGAGAGAGGGAGAGAGAGAGAGAGGGAGAGAGAGAGAGAGAGAGGGAGAGAGAGAGAGAGAGAGAGCAAAAAATACGTGGTACTGAGTTACAAGCATGAGGAAGAATGGTGTGGGCGAAAAGGGAAGAGGGATGTAGAGGAGATGAGGGAAGGGAAGGGGGCAAGTGAATTTTAGATCTCTGCGAGGTTGTGCCCGCATGTGCGTCCGTTAACATACACAAATACTCGCAAATACGTCATAAATATTAGCCGCGAATATAAAGGGAAGAAATGAAAATAAACACTAAAAAGTCGCAACGATGTTACGATAACATACGGGGATTGTGACGCATGTCCCAGATTCAATCTCGATCGAGTACTATTTCATTGACATCGAGCCCAACGCCCGCACCTTCGTTATCATTTTATCCTTCCCATCACAATTTTCTTCGATCGTAAAATTCGACATTTTTTTTTCTTCAATTTCTCGGAAATTTCTAAAATTCATTTTTTGGCGGAAAAAAAATGATCGTCATTTTTGGGACTCTATTTATGTTTGAATACGATTTTTTCCTTTCGTTTTGTTTATTTTTTTCTATGCCGGAGCAAAAATTCATTGGACTCGACGATGGTGATTCGTTGAGTATGGGTTTGGATATAAAAAATGTATACGTGCTACACGATTTGGTGGATCCACGGCATTGTGACATTGTCCGACAAAAATCTCGAGCCTCACAGCGTTGCTATAATGATGCTTGTACAAATGTACTGTAACAATGATTCTTATTCTCTCTTCTCGGTATTTTCTCTCCGAGCAAGGTTTATGAATTAATGAGCTCTGCTGCCCCGAGCTAAATGCCTCCGAGCCATAGAATTTTGAGCATACGATGGTGTTCGCTCATTACAAATGGCAACCCGAAATTAGCAGGTTCCAAGTTCATTCTTCCTTTGTTGGTATTGTTGCATTATTAAACCTGCAGCGCAAAATTCAGGGAAATTGTTCTGGAGAGTATTAATAATAAATTTTATTACAATTTATATTATAAAATTATTTGAATAACTATTAAAAAAAATAATTGATTTTTATTATTGGAAATCAATGGTAATCGATACGAAAAACGATAAATTCGCGCCAATGGCTGAATGGGTCCCCCAGACCCATGTGTGTCTACAGAGGGTTGATTTTGAAAAAACAAGCGTCCCATTGAACTCCGTACATTCATCAACTAATTTACGGTTCTCATGATATTTTAACGTGGCATAAAACAATTCTTGAAATTCGTTGTTTTCATTGATAAATTTATAATAATTAGGAGAATTGTTTATTCATTGGGGAATAATGAAAATGCTTTGATTTCAACCCTACAACGGTAACCTCATTTTTCGTTACTTATGCCGGTAACCTGGGGTCAATATGACCCCAATTTTGAAAAATTCATATCTTCGGTAAAATTAAACGAAAAAGACTCATTTTGGGCTCATTCTTTTTCTTTTTTAATGCAGAATCGCGGTCGTTAACAGAATGGGGTCGTTAACAACCCCAGGTTACCGTTCCACTTCGAAGTTTTTGTGTAACGAAGCTCATAAAATAATGAAATAGTATTAGCCCGAGGCAGCAAGATAATGGAAAAGTAAATTTAAGCTATAGGAGCGCAATAATGATAGTGTGTTAGAAATTGGGCTGGTGGGTGATGGAGAACCTTTGAAAGAGCTGTGTTGGTGGAAGCTCGATACGCTGTACAATGGAGGAAGCAGCAGGTTCTTTGGGCATAATGTGGACAAACTGAAAACGGTGAGTAGCACGCGCCTCAAGAATATATATATATATATATATATATACACGCGCGCGCGCGCGTGTGTGTGTGTGCGTGCGTGCGTGTGTGTGTGTGCGTGCGTGCGTGTGTGTGTGTGTTTAGTCGGTTTGTGCTGAGAAAAGCGGCAAGGTTTAAGGAAAACTTGAATTATGTACGCGTGGGCGGATCAACGATTCCCTCGTGAGTGAACGTTGCCACGAGGGACGAGTCTACTACTCCTCGGCTTGTTGCGCGAACAATGCGCGGGAGAGCGAGCAAATAGCCAACTCTCCCGGCTCTCCTTCTCTCGCTCCATCTTTCATTGCACCTGTGTTATATTATATATGTTGAAGCAATGCCTAGCAAGCTTCTCTTTGTCAAGGGAACAATGCTCGACCGTTGGGGGATGCTCCCGCGTTATACCGTGTTGCACCAGTTTGCGCACTCGTTGCGCCTTATAACAGCTATACCAAGAGATGACCGATCCAACCCTACCCTTTTCCAACGCTTGCATTTTGTACTAGAAATTTACGATCCACATAGATCGAGAGAGTTTGATTGATTGATTGATATATTTTCATGTCCTTCATTGATTCGTAGCGCAAATGATAACAAAAAATACAAAAAATTTTAACAAAATACAAATTTTTAAAAAGCAAAATTAATAATTTTATAATGAAAAAATTAGATTTTTCAAAATAAGAAAATTATTTTTTTCAAAACAAGAAAATAAAATTTTTCAAAATGAAAAAATTGAATTTTCTAAAATGAAAAAAAAAAAAAAAAAAAAAAAAAAAAAAAAAAAAAAAAAAAAATTAAAAAAAAAAAAAAAAAAACATATTTTTAAAAATTGAAAAATTTAATTTCAAAAGACAAAAAAACATGAAATTACAGATCGACATAAAATATTGGAAATTCGATTACGACTAAAAATCAAGAGAAAAATTGAGCCGGTAAGTAAAACAAAAAAATGGAAGAGGGATAGAGACTTGGCTTTGGGCTCGCGTTCGCAGGCTCTGTTTCGCTTTTACCAGCCTTGAGCCTCTAGACTTGAATGGAACGAGCTCGGACGTATTTCGCGCGACGACAACGTTGAATAAATCGCCTCGCGACCTGCTGCTCCGAGCTTTTTCCTTCTCTTTCTCTTTTGCTTCTTCCTATTTTCCTTCCAGCATTGTTTAGCCAACTATTGCTTATTCTGCTAACACTACTTAGCCCTCCGCAGATTCTTTCGTGTAAGTAAACTGCTGTAAAAATAATATCAGACACACATGGGTCTGGGGGAGCCAATCAGCGAACGTCTCGAATTTTTCGTTTTTCGTATCAATTTTCAGTAACAATGAAAAATAATTTTTATCCTACTTTCCTGAATTTTTTCCGATTTTTTTTACGAACCCCAGCACAAGAAAAAATATTAGGGCTCCCCAGACCCATGTGTGTCCAGGGAAATACACTAATTGTTGTGTGTCTACAGAGGGTTAGTATTTCGCATGTTTTGATGGAAAAAAAACTTTGATTTTATGATGAAATCGATGTGATTCGAAGTTTAGAACTTCGGAGGATAAAATTTCGTGTCAATTCGGGATGTAAAGAAAAATGCATTGCTCATAGGTCGAGTGGGTGTATGGAAAGTGGAAACCCGTGTTGATCGAAATGTCGAATTCTCACGACGCTGAGTGCAAAAATGTTGACGGTTAAGACCCACTCGCGGGGTATAGAGTGTCAGCGGAAAACTGCGAACGACATCTTTGCAGAAAAGTGAATTTAATTTCCTCGTTGCCGTGTGTCGGCTTTAGAAATAATGCATTCGCTTCGAGATTCGCATTGTTGTCATATCGTGATACTCCGAGATGTCTCATTAACTTGTATACCCTCAATGGTGAATGTTAAATCAGCAAATATTTTCTAAAGCTTCACAAAATAGTTAAGCCTCGCGACGTCGAAGAAATTTTCTCGCACTATTTCGATATTTCGAGTGAAGGAGAAAAAAGCAGACGTTTTGCTCTTTTGAGGAATTGAGAGATAAAAAAAAAATTGAAAATTTATTCCGAGTGTTGATTCGACCTACATGAGTCTCGGGGAACGGCTCGAATTTCTTGTTGTTCGTATCGTATGGTCCACGAACCTCTAGTACAGCCAAAATTTGAATTATTTTAATTTTTAATTCTCGGTAGACACACATGGGTCTGGGAGACCCATTCAACGAACGGCTCGAATATCTTGTTGTTCGTATCGTATGGACCACGAACCTCTAGTACAGCCAACATTTGAATTATTTTAATTTTAAATTCTCGGTAGACACACATGGGTCTGGGAGACCCATTCAACGAACGGCTCGAATATCTTGTTGTTCGTATCGTATGGACCACTAACCTCTAGTACAGCCAACATTTGAATTATTTTAATTTTTAATTCTCGGTAGACACACATGGGTCTGGGGGACCCATTCGGCGAAAAGCCTCAATTTCTCATTTTTCATATCGATTACCATTAAAAACAGGAGTGAAAATTAATTTATATCCATCACCCGATGCGGCCTCTTTTTCTATACATCCAAAACTATTTTCCAGAATTTTTACAGATTTTTCAAACGAGCCCGAGTACAGTAACAAACGGTAGGGCGTCCCAGACCCATGTGTGTCTAGGGACGTGCTCCCATTGTCTTGAGTCTACGGAGAGTTGAAGAATGAATCGTTTTTTTCGTTTTTTAATCAGTGCAGTCCAGGAGACGGTTTAAGGTAAAGGATAAACTTAAGATAGAAAAATTGAGTGGTTTTCCGCATTCCTACAAATAGTTCTGTGACTAATTCGGAGAGCACGCGTCCATGTGAGTATTTTGCTCAAAAAAAAATCATTTTTTGTAATTAAAGGGTCTTTCCTGGATGGGGAAAGCTCGTATAGGCGGAATTATCGATTGGCGGTGCTAAAGAGCGACACAGGCGGACGCAGTTGAATTTGGGAAAAACGTGCTTTCCTGTATATCGTTGAAGAAACAATTTTTCAATGAATCCTACGGTTGTAGTTGAGAGTTTCATCTTTTATCTGACTGGCTGATAGAACAACTACCTACTGGTATTTATGGAGCGGAGCGTCTATTTACCATCGGTTTGAATTTTTTAAGGTACCGGAGCACGTTTCATCAAAGTACTTTAAGAAAAGAAATCGAAAAAAAAACTAAAACGTTATTTTAAACGCATTGCTTGAATCTGGTAGCGCCTCGTGGTGCTGAATGGAATTTTAAAATTCTCGAAAAGGATGATGCTGAAGTTCGCAACGTTGGAACGTACCGAAAAATATTGATTTTCATTGGGGATTTGTTCAATTTTTAGAATGATCCGAAATTTTTTGAGCCGCTTTATTTTTATGGGGGGCAATATCGATGCGTTTGTCGTCACAATCAAATCGCAATATTAATAACGAGCTATGGTGAAGGAAAATAAGGATTTCGTTGCATTCCAACGATGCAGACTTGAAGGTCATCGAAAAGGTCGAACTAGAGATACTTCCAAATGCAAACTGACTCGCTAATCTGCCGGATTACGGGACTAAAAACGATTGGAGAAAAAAATTATATAAAGGTCACGTGTCGTCGTGAATCATGTATAGTGTGAGCCTCATCTTTCTACGGACCCTAGAACGGTAACCTTTTTTTTCTTACCTATTCCGATGACCTGGGGTCAAAATGACCCCTATTTTGAAAAATACATACCCCCGGTAAAATTTAACGAAAAGGATTCAACTTAGGCTCATTATTTTTGTTTTTCAATGCAGGATCACGTGAGCCTGGGGCAGTTCTGCTTGGAGTAAAAAAAAAAAAAAGTCGAAATCCGGATAAAACGGCTTGGGGTCTTACTGACCCCAGGTTATGGGGTAAATGAAATTTTTTACGTGATAAATTTGGACAACAGTCCAACAAGCACGTTGGAAAATTTGGCCCCTTCTGCATACTCCATTTTTGTTTTTATTTTATTTTAATTCATGAAATATAAAAAAAATTAATAATCGAGTTTCTGTTCAACGTTTTGTTTTGTTTTTTTTTGTTTGAAAATCGACGAGCCCGTTAGGTCCATGGGAGAGAAATATACGCGCGGCGAACTTGCACTGTTTGACGCGCAGGCTTAATTCCATCGCCTCTGGCCTCTTTATTTGTTGTTGTTACCGCGCGCGCGGCGTTTCTTCTCTCGGCCCGTTAGACCGTTGTTACCCTCCTCCAACGGCAGTATATACCTCGCCGTAGCGGTAGCGCCGCCACCCCCGCTGCCGACGTTCAATTCCATCCCGCCGTCCCTGCCTGAAGCCCAACTTGAAAGCCACCCCGTCCCCCCTGCGATCGATGCTCGTGAGAGAGAGTCGCGCGCGCGGCACAGGCGCCCTCCCTCCGCCTTACCCTTGTACCAACAGCTTACGAAAGCTCACCCAGCAAAAGCTCTCGAGTATCGCAATAACGTCCAAATACGAGTCAACAATTGTTCTTCGAAATACCAAGCTCTGAAATTCACCGTAATCCAAATTGAATGCGACTGTACGAATATACTGCACAGTCCTCTTTATTAATGGCCCGAAAAAACAACCTCAATTCGTCCATATAAAGTTCCATTATATTTTTTTTACATCATCTTTTCGGAGTATCGGAATGACAAATTTCTCATTCCGAAGTATCAGAAAATTGTTTGTTTCGGCCATTTTTTGTTTTATATTTTTCCGTAAAACTGCGCTTTGGATTCCATATTTATAGGCACAAACGATTTACCCTATAGCACGGTAGGCTAATTTTTTTTTTTAACCTATTTCGGTAACCTGGGGTCATAATGAGCCCAATTCAAAAAAATTCACATCTCCGGTAAAATTTTACGAAAAGGGTTCAATTTGGGCTCATTCTTTTTGTTTTTTAATGCAGGATCACGTGACCTTGGGGCAATCTTGTCGTCCGGGATCTGTTCGACCTCAGGTTACCGCTCTAGGAGTAAGTCGATTTTTCTTGAAAAAATTTTAGCCCACCCGGGGGCCGCAAATTTCAAAAGCCTAAAAAACCCCCTAACCTCGTAGGGGCCCCCCCCCCCCCCCCCAAAATGATTTTGACAATTGCAGAAAAAAAAGCGGAGATCGAAGAATTGAGCCAGCGGAGTTACCAGAATTTTGATAGAAAATCAGAGAAATGGACAATCGGTGTTGAATTTTTCAGTGGAAACATTATTCCATCCGATTAGTCGAGTTTCATAATTATTGCTCGTTTGGTGTGTCTATTTCGAGCGAGGTCAGAGATTTCTCTAATGGGCCTGTGTGGTTGTATCAACGGCGGAGGTTGAACACACTGAATGAGCACTTTGGCCATTCATCGTGTACGGCCGGTTGGAGGTCAGCCAGGAGAGTCAAACAGGCGAGCTTATAAAATGGTAACGAACGGAAAAGCCTCTCGTGCTAACCTGGGCGGTAGTTAGGAAGGCCAGGCAGAGGACGGAGGCGCTTGCGAACACAGACGAGAGTAAGAAAAGAGCAACATTGCGCGTAGCATCCCCAAGACCAAGAGAGAGAGAGAGAGAGAGAGTCAAGGTTTTCCCGCGCACACGGAGCGTCAGTCAACGGGCCAACCCCTGATCGGGGTGCGTGTTGCGGGAGCGAGGAAACTCCTCGAGGCTTATTTTCTCGCCAGCACACGGGCGAACGGCCCTTTACCAGTACATAAAACTGGATTTACTTCCGAGAGACGGTTATCGATCGCTCGATACCTTATTAGATGCTGCGAGGCGACCGAGAGAGCCGATCAACCAACAGTTCTGCAAAATGATAACGAGTACTGCCCTACATCACGACCGAGAGCCTTGGCTACCAATTGGCTGGATTCCGCAACGAAATGTCGAGCTGTAATCTCAAAAAACGTTGGAAATCCTAAGAATCTATTCACGGGCCTTCGGGAAGTCTAAAGTTTGAGAGCGAAGGCTTTTACGAGCCAAGATCTTGGGTTTTTTTTTATCACTATAAGTTACGTTCATCGATGGAAAGATTCGAATCTTTTATTTGTTTATTTATTCATTTTAATAAGAATGAGGGATTTAAAATGGCACCGAGTTCAACCTCTTTTGTTAAATTTTAGCGGCGTTATAAATTTTTTTAAATTGGGGTCATCCAGATCCGAGGTTACTGGAATAGGTACAAAAAAATGAACTTCCCATTCAAGGGTTGAATTCCCCACCCTGCCTCCCTTCGTTCTCTCGTTTTTTGGCGTTTTACCGAATTTTCAACTAATTGTTTGACTTCATGCTCAATTTCTCCAAGCTCAGGTGATCCTACATTAGAAAATGAAAAGAATGAGCTCAAGTTTAACCGTTTTCGTTAAATATTACAGGAGATATGAATTTTTAAAAATTGGGCTCATCCAGACGCCAGCTCATTGGAAAAGGAAAAAAAACAATAAGGTTACCGTTCTAGGCTTAAAGGGATCTTCGCACGGTTGCCCCAGACCCAACTTGCACACGTCATCATATCAATGAATGAACGTGTGAGTTTCTCCACAGGAGCCATGCTCGTGAGAGTCGAAATAAGAGAGCCTTGGCTCTAATCGCAGAAGAGGAAGGCGGAGAGAGAGAGAGAGAGAGAGAGAGAGAAAGAAAAGTAACCCGACACGTTGGGTTCCCCATTGCGTGTTGTATTCCAGTAGGTATGTGGGACGCGCGAGAATGACCGAGTTCGAGCTGTTCCGTATCCCTGTAGCGTGTACCATTGCACCCAGCACACGAACAGCATAAGAAAAAGAAAGAAGGAATCACGAGTGCGGAGGCGGTTGAGCACAAAGTAGAAAAATCCGTGCCGATCAGACACGCGAATTAACGGAAACCGAATAAACTCGAATTCGCCACGAACGCAATCAAATAAGAACGACTCAACCTGCTCTTTTCCACATACATACGTGTTACAAAAGCCTAAGACAAAAACGACCCTAGGCGACTGAAAAACCCGGGCCCTTCGTTCTCCAGTTTTATTTTTATCGTTTTACCTCATTTTGTGAACCCTTTTCGTTAAATTTTACCGGAGATGTGAATTCTTCAAGATAGGGGTCATTCAGACCCCAGGTTACCGGAATAGGCATACAAAAAATAAGATTACCGTTCCAGGGTTAAATCCCGCACCCCTTCTCCCTCCGTTCCCCCGTTTTTTATCGTTTCGCTGCATTTTTGACTCATTTTTCCACTCTACACTAAATTGCTTCGAGCGTTTGTGATCCTGCATTAAAAAACGATAATAATGAGCCCGAGTTGAACGCTTTTTGTTAAATTTTACCGGAGATATGAATTTTCGAAAAATTGGGGTCTTCTTGACCCCAGGTGGCCGGAATGGGTAGAAAACAAAGTCACCATTCTAGGGTACTAAATTAGCATGACAATGTAAAATATCCGTTTTCTTTTCAACCTCGACGAGGGAAATCTCTAGTCAGCAAATGAAATACTTTGAAAGTTATCGCAAAGTTAGGGGTACCAGAAACCTCTCCGGAATATCACGCGGCAAAAAGGAGCCAACTGCTGTTTACGAATCGATGAAACGAAGAATATGAGAGAAGAAAATTGAAGGAGAGTCTATACAAGGAGGGAAAGTGAGGCGAGGGACCAAGAAGATAGTCGGAATCTTATAGAAAATGGAAGGAGGGTGAAAACCATGTGGACCAAAAAAGTCAAAATCATCCTTCTATGCCCTAGAGAGTATTTCCTTGGGATTCTCAGCCATGCGAAATAACCGAGAAGGTTGTTCCGAGGCGGAAATAAACAAAACCCAATTGCGCTCCTTCAACACCGAGTACGCCGGAACTAAAAAATAAATTTTCACTCGTCCAGGCGTCGCGATGTCTCCTTCTCAACTGACATTCCTCGACAGAGTCCTCAATTCGCGAAACCTGATACACAACGCGATCCTAGTCACTTAACCGCAGTTGATAGGTGAGCTTTTCACTTTTCATGCCAAAACTGTACACATGTATGATACAATATAAGTCAACCGGTTGACCCTCGGGCCCTGCTGCGAATTAAGAAAGCTCCGGATCGGAAAGGCTTCCGATCAACGGGATAAAAAAAAAAAATCTCAAAAACGACTAAATCTCTTAATTGTCACGCGGCGAGTTAGCTCGTTGAGGACCGAGGTTCAGGGGGTTGAAAATTCAAATAGGATAGATATATGGTGTGATATAATAAAAAAACGTATACGGGCGAGGGAGGGGGGGTGGATATACCTTCGCAGATGTATCCTTTCAATGTCCAGTGGAGGTCGGTACAGTTATGGCAAAACGTTGGTTTGTGAAACGTTTTTTTGGTGAAGCTGTGACCGTGGCTCTCGGGAGTCTCAGCGGAGACCGACGCCATGTTCCCCGTTCCGCCGCGGCGCCGTTCACGCCAGTACTTCACCGTGAAGCTACGCAGGGCGAGAGCCGTGCGACGTACGACATACGCGTATATATATATATATATATATTTATAAATAATTTATATATATATATATTTGCTCATCCATATATATATATATATATATTTATAAATATATTTATATATTATTTATATATAAAATAATAAATAAATATATATATACATATATATACATATGATGATGATGTATTACATGCCTACGTAATCTCGAAACCGTACACGTACATTTCTCTGCCACGGGCACTCCCGTTTCACGAGTTTCACGTGCCTAAGGCGCATTTCCGGAGGCTCCGCTTGCCCACCACTTGCCCACTTGACAGCTGACCATATCACTTGTGTACTGCTCGGCAAACTATCTCCGCGGGTTCGCCGCGCATCCGTGACACGGAGCTCACCGCCGAATAGCTGCTGCGATCTCGCATCGGCAGCTATTCTCCCTCCCCCGAGCCTCAACCCCCGACCAATCAACAACCCCTTTCTCTCGCTCCTCTCTTTCTTTATTCCGCCGCCCCCTCCCCTCCGTCGCAGCAGCAGCAACAGCAGCGGTGGCGACGACGACGACGACGAGGACGCTCGCGAAACGCGGGGATCGCCTTCTTCAAGGGAGAGGGCGGGGGCGGGGGCCGGCACCCACTACGAGAAAAGACAAAATTTATCTCCAAATACACTACCCCCCTCCGAAAGTACGCGCGCTAATACGATCGTACACTTGAGCTCGAGATTCTTTTTTTTTCTCGATCTCCCACTTGCTTTCTCACGATTTCACCTTTTTTTCGGCTTCTTTCTCTTTTCCCTCGCTTTTTTCGTGGTTTTGCCTTTTTTTTCTACGAATCTCTCATGGGCTCTCGGAATTCGACCGAAATACTGTCGCTGCTGCTGCTGCCACCTCCACTGTTTCCTTTCGATCCTCCAGGCCAACGATCATTCCAACTTTTTCCACCAAATCAAACTGCAGCTCCTAATTTTCGGCACGATTTTCACGATCCCATCCATCCTCGATATAAACACGCGACAAAATCATTTGACAAGAAGAAACGATCGTAGGGACCCGTTTCTCGAGTTCTCGAGTCGATCCACCGAGTTTTCTTCGAAATTCCTCCGATTCCACGAATTGATACTCTGTGTTCCTTTCCTTCGCGGCGCTAGCGATGTCCTGTCCTTTCGTTCCTCCCCCCGCAGCTTCTACCGGAAGTCCCTATTGCCCGCCACCCCTTCTTCCTCAGTGTCCTCCTCAATTATACAAACATCCCCGTCACTGTGCGTGTTCTTTTGCACTCCCTGACGTTTCTTCTGCCACCGCTCGTACGAACGCCCCCCTCTCTCCAATTAATCCGACACTTTTCCTCTCGAAAGTCGACGGAAATAAATAAGATCTCTCGCGCGAGATTCCATCGAGGACTTTTGTATATATCACTACGCGGATTGCCCGCACACTACGAATCCCGCCCGCGCGCGCACACACTCACACACATACGACACCCAACCAGCCACAAGACAAGCTCCCTTTTCCACACCCTGCTGTTTGCTTCAACGTTCTTTTTCCTCGACCCCACAAAGCCGAAACCTTCTCCTCCTCCCTCTTTACCGATTTTCTCGGATTCACGAGCTTTATTTATTTTTACGAGTCGCCTTGTTCCGAACAGTCAGTCCGAAGTTTTTTTACGTTCGACCACCGTTGGGTACACGTACCGCGCACGACAGCCGCGACGTCCGACTTCGGTACACGCAGCGGACACTACCACCTCAAACTCACTCCCATGGTCGAGGGAAAAAGTGCCACACACACTTGCACCGAAGAGAATCAACGTTGCGCGATCGCACACTGAAAAACGTCCGAAGAAGGCGCGCGCACACTTTCGTACCCCCTTGCACAGCCGCTCGGAAAAGGGACAACGATATCGCGCCCGATCGTAAGGGAAACGATTCGCCCGAGAAGCATGCACCGACTACTAAACCACCGCGCCACTCTCTCTTTCTCTCTCTCTCGCTCGTCTCTCCAAACGATAACACGGTAAACGAAGACGTCACTAACTGTTCGAGCTTTGTCCCCGCGCCGACGCCTCTAACCTCTTCCTCACGCGCATCCCCTCGCGCGCTTCTATCGCTCTATATCACACCATCACCGTTACTACCGCGCCACGCGCGCCCTTCTTTCTCTTCACTATACACACCGTACACACCCGATCATACCAACATCCATATATATCTAACCGCTCCCTCCCAAAACGACTCTCGCGCCACTTGAACTTCTACCGTATAACTCGCGTGGCCCGTCCCGCCGCCTCAACGCCTCACTATCTTCTCCAGGACTGCTCAACACGTGCCCGCAAGCTTTTCTCCCGCTCATACGCCGTCAGACTATCTTTGTATTGCTACGCCATTCGTCGCGTGCCATTTTCACCCGCTCCCGCATTTTTTCACGCGATCGTAGTTTTTTCAATTTTTCTTCGAAATATTCTCTTCGCCTTCGTGCTTTTTTTTTTCTTTTCTCGGGATTATCATTAGAGAGGAAAGTGCGGAATGGATCGATAGAGCTGAAATCGAAGAATTTGTATTTTGAGGTTGGATTTCGCGGACATCCGATCTGCTTGCGGCTCCTGCCCAAAAACCATCAGTTTTTTCTCCTTTTCCCCAACTTGACCATTTTTTTTTCGCAACATCTTTAGCTGAGATTAAGCGATCATAAATTTCCGCCGTCACGTTCCGCAGCCACCGACACTGGCTGTCTTGCTGCTGCTTTTTTCCGATTCGTTCGCTGCTGGAATTTCTACTCATACGCGCAAGCTTACGCGAGACCATGCAGCTTTGTTCGGATCGGACTACGCGGGTATTCCTCGACTACCGAAACCACCCTCGTCGATAGCGACCTCTGGTGCCTCGTTCCTGACAATCGCTCCTTTTTTCTCTGATCAACGTCAAATCGAATTGCACGTTTTAACGTTCGAAAAATCAATCGCTGACTTTTCGGTCGCGGGAAAAAATACTCCGTAGATTTTCTCTTACTGCTGAAATTTTACAACGTGTCTCCCACACGTTGGGTCATTTTGGCTCAACCAAAATCATCAATTTCAACCGATCGAAAATTGCGTCTTTTTTTTCTTTTGAACAACTTTTTCATTATTTAATAATTATTGCAGCAACGAATACGAGATTTTTTTTAAATTCTTCGGATCATATGGATCACGTTCGAGCGGATGAAAAACTTTTTCTCGAAAATCTCGATTTGGAAAACGTTTTTTTTCCAAATAAACGTAAAGTCGTAATATTTTAGACTTTTCCTCTCCCAAATACGTGAGTCAAACGCTCGGGGGTGCCATAAAAATCGTATAATTCGCGGTGAGTTAATCATGGGCGGTTTTTCGAGATTGGACGAATCCAAGAAAAATATGAAAAATTGTAGAACCTACAAAATTCAGTGATTGTTAAAAAAAGATTAATTTTTTATAATTCCCACAAAAACATCGAAATGGCAATTTTTTTCGAAACATCCAAATGAAATTTGAATCTTCCATTGAACGAAAAATAAAAAATTTCATTAACCCTCTGGGGACACACACAGTTAGCCACCTCCTTAGAGACCCATGGGTCTGGGGGACCCTACCCGTTTTTGACTGAATCTGAAAGAATTCAGGAAAGTAGTAAGTGATGGATAAAAATGATTTGTACTCAAAGGTAATCGATACGAAAAATGAGGAATACACGCTTTTCGCTAGATGGGTCCCCCAGACCCATGTGTGTCTAACACGAGGTTAATTTTCGAATTCCGAGTTTAGATTCAGAAAAAGAATCACCCTAACGGTAAAGAGATAACGCCATGAGAAATAACGGGAGAAGCCACGATTTTGCACTTTCTTCACGTTATTTAAACTCGGTTTTGCCATCATAATCTTTATTGTTGGTATTTCACTATTAAAGTACAATAATGATGACGGTGATAATTACAATAATAACATATTTACGATGATGGTGGACGGAGCGTGAAGCATGAACTATATATCGTTGAAACGATTTTTGATTATCGAACGATTAATTCGGACTCTTAATTGTAAATATATAGCACGCTGTGAAAGCCCAACGTCGCGAACAAGGACTCGTTTTTTTTTTTATCAAGAATTAAGACGATCGTGTCTCGAGTCCCAACATCGGAGACGCAAGGCGTGTATATTATATAACGGGACGTATGAGCGAAAAAATTGAATCTAAATAGTCGAAGATGGACTGTCCGAATTTTTCTAGAGTTCGATCGCTCAGAGTATTTTTTTTTTCCCAGCAATCAACATTTTAACTAATAATCGGATTCACTCGAAAAATGCAGTTCCTTTGGAAAATATATTTCGGCTTATTTTTTGTTCTCTGAGCTGTCGGACAACTTTGACCCAGAATCAACATTGTGCTGAATATTTTTGTTCGATATGTTTCGTATACGTTTTTAAATTGTCACTCCGACGAAAAGGACCTCGCGATTAAATGGTAATGGTGCGTGTTTATTTGTGTCATTTGTGCGAAACAATTTCACCGGTTTCTTAATTTTTTTCGTTTCAAAAGAGATTTTTTTTTTTTTTATCAAAAATTAGGCCAAAATTTATTTTCTCGATTTTTTTTCTATTTTTTCTGGAAAGAAGAGTACATTTAGCTCGAGACAAAATTGGCAAAGAGGGAAAATGACAACTGACACGTCGTTTGGCAAAATGGAAAGTTACTGGGCAAGGAAAGTTTGTGCGTCATGCCAAAAGTGTCAATATCGGTGTAAGCAAATAAATGCCACGGATTGTTAGAACATAATTGAAAAAGTATGTGCCGCCTCAAAGTTGAGGGGAGTGAATAAAAAGCCTATCTAAAGTTGCGTCGAAATTAACATCAGCAACGAGTGCAAAAGTCACGAAGATTTGTTTTAAATAAATGGAAATGAATTTTTGGTTCGAACGAATGGATGATTACGTTTTTTTGGCAATTGGTCAGTCAAAACAGCGAGATTATGATAATTAAACCTAGAACGGTAACCCAGGGTCAAAATGACCCCAATAAACTGTAAATCCCGCGCCCTTTTTCTCGTTTTTACGTTTTGTCGATTTTTTCACTAAATTTTTCGCTCTGATCAAAATTGCACCAGGCCCACGTGGTCCTGCATTAAAAAACGAAGAGAATGAGTTCAAGTTGGGCTCTTGTCGTTAAATTTCACCGAAGATATGAATTTTTCAAAATTGAGGTCATTTTGACTCCAGTTTATTGGAACAGTTAAAAAAAAAGGTTACCGTTTTAGGGTTGAATAAAATGAGGAGAAAAAAAAAGTTACTGCAGAGTCGTAGTTTCGCATAGTGATGCCAACAATAACATTTAAAAGCCTATATATATATATATATATATATTTCTTCATAGTAATGTAACGAGAGCGCCTATATTCTGAGGAATATTAATAATTAGAGATGACCGTTGTCCAAGCCACAGAGCATATTGGTCAAAGGAATTGGTGTACAGTGTTTTCGTCCAAGCGGAATTACCCGAGTCCATGATCCTCGAAGAATCCTTGGGGAGTTTCCTCCTGTAATCAAAACGAATAAACAAAACTGCATAAATTACGAAACGAGAAAAATCCAATAAATGTATAATTATCATTTATTTTTAGAGGGACGATGTCCTCAGACTTTTGCGACCGTATATGAAGAGGGATCGATTCACTTTTGAGGCTGCACGTTATTCCACAAATATCTACGAGGATATTAACCAAAATATTATTATAAATAAAGAATAGACGTACCTACTCTGTGTAAAAAGTTATCTTCTTGTTGCAGCATCAAATGGTGAGCCCTTTTCATATACAGCCAATGATATGTTAATCAAGACGATTGTCGTATCGAGAAAACTTTTTCGTTTTTTTCTTTTTTTTAATCGTTGTCATCGGTACCGAATTAATAAAATAATGATTTAATTATCATTTCGTAAAAAAAAAAAAAAAATCGCTCCAATTTTTTTTCTTTATTTTCGGCACAAAATTCATTATTCCAATAAATATAATGCTCTACGTTTCGCTCGCTATAAAAATATATAAACCATAATCGATAAATAACGTAAAAAAATAACGTATCGATGTCCAGCCATTAAGGTAGAGAAAATTTTATTTTACAAGTCCACGTCATCCGTATTTCTGTACATTGAAAAACTAGGGCTAGTTTTTTTTTCTTACATTGTTATTTCATTGAGAAAATGAAAATTCTACGGGTTCGTTTTTTTTTTATTTTTTTTTCCTCATAATTTTTTTCCATTTTTTTCTTTTCTTTCACTTGTTTTTTTTTTTTTTTTTTTTTTTTTTTTTTTTTTTTTTTTTTTTTTTTTCTATAATTTTTTATCAATAGAAATTTGGATTTTCGTCTACTCGATCGAATAATAAATACACCGAATATCGGAAAAGACGGAATAACCTACGTAAGCTAAGATTTTCTATAAAATGGCAAAATATGAATTTTAATTGATTTATTTAATGAATGTTTAATTTTATAAATATTACTTTTTTCTAATTTGCTAAAGCACGTCGGAAATCTGTACAAAAATATAAGACAACGATGCTGCGTCGTATAGTGACATCGGGAATAATGTTTTGACGCGAAAATCGTAATTTTAATCTTAAAATGTCGGCGTGTAACGACGAAAGATAAATAATACGAAAGAATAAAGTTTGTAGGAGAATAAGTGGAGATGTGCATCGACCGCATCGTTCAGCAGATGAGTTTTTGTTGTCGAACTCGAGGTGGTTGTTGGTGGTCAGTTTGCTCGACTGTAGGGAGAGACGGAGAAGCGGGGGCGCCTATAAAAGCCCTATTTCCCGCAGAGCACCTTCGACAGCTTCGTCCTTACACAAACAAAACAAAAACTAACTAGTTTTCCGTTTCGTGCGCTCGGTTCAAAATAATCCAGCTTATATATAAGGCTCGATCGCATTTTATACATTCATTCTCGATATTCTGTCATTCTTCTTTTCATCAAACCATTATTCGCCAATTTACAACAACAAGGCTTTCGAAACACCCAACGAGCAACGACAAACAAATTACTAGTTGGAAGAGATAATAACACACACTTTTTCTAGTTTTACAACCCTAGAACGGTTTTTTTTAATCGATATACCGAATTTTTTAATAATTTTTTGACCCATCCAAGAAAAATTTCCCCAGGCTCACGTGATTCTGCATTAAAAAACGAAAAGAATCAGTTCAAGTTGAGCCTTTTTCGTTCAATTTTGCCGGAGATATGCATTTTCCAAAATTGGGGTCATTTTGACCCTAGTTTACCGGCACAGGTGAAAAAATGAGGCTATCCTTCTAGCGTTAAATCCCGCGCCCTTCATCCCTTCGTTCTCCCGTTTTTTATCGTTTCAACGAATTTATGATGCATTTTCGGCCCCAAGAAGAATTGCCTAGGCTCACCTGATTTTGCATTTAAAAACGAAGAGAATGAACCCAAGTCGAACCCTTTCCAGTCAATTTTACCGGAGATATGATTTTTTCAAAATTGGGGTCATTTTGACCCCAGTTTACCGGAATAAGTAGAAAAAAAGTTACCGTTGTAGGGTTCATATACAAATGAAATACAAAATTTGTTCCTAACAAAACAATTAATCTGTGAATTGTAACTTTATGCAGTAAATCATTCTAACCAAATGTTCAACCAAACAATTTTAACCCTACAACGGTAACCTGCGCCATTTCTCCTTTCGTTTTCCCATTTATTAATCATTTTTCCCAATTTTTGACGAATTTTTCCATCTCAATGAAAATTGCTCCAGGCTCACGTGATTCTGTATCAAAAAACGAAAAGAATGAGCCCAAGTTGAGCACTTTTCGTTAAATTTTATGAAAGGTAAGAATTTCTCAAAATTGGGGTCATTTTGACCCTAGTTTACTAGAATAGGTGAAAAAAAAGGTTACCGTTCCAGGGTTAAACGAATGGGAGCACCAACTCATAAAGGTTTTCAACTCGTTGCTTATATCGATTTAATCTACGCTATTTAAATATTATAAACATTGACATAAAGCATATAGATGCAGCGGACAAAAGTTGTTTTATTAGGTTTTATAGACATGTACACGTACATTATCAGCCTACTTATTTACAGCAGCATTCCCACATTCATTTGAATCGTGTATATGCAAAAAATATACGTATCAAAATAATCATGTCAAATAATAGTTATATTAATTTCTTTTTGTTATTTATAAATTTATATATATATATATATGTATATATTTAGTGGCAATTTTTGGACTCGATTCATCCATATTATCGTCGATTCTATCGATCCCGTCTGGAGAGGTACGGTCCTTCAAGAAAATCACATCAATTCCGTTTATTTTTATTTTCTCATGCTATTTGACATTTCGACACTCTCTGACCGATGCATTTGACGCAGAAGGAAAATAATGCGATGTTATTTAGCGAAGGCTCATTTTTGATAACTCAAGCGCAAAAGCTGAGGCAGTCCAGTCGAAAGAGTGAACGCGTGATCGACTAGAGTTTACTGCTTCTTTTTAATAAACATTTATACAGAATGATGGATCGACCCAGGGCCAATGGCTGTCATTTCCTCGGGCATGACATTTCGCAGTTTCAATCATTTTTACCCATCTTACGAAACCCCGACGAAATTATACTCGCTGACTAAATTCTCGTCGTTTTATTTTACAGGCTTCTTCTTTCGTCATTGGCGCGTAGGAAAATTCTTACCACTTTTTATAAGCTCGATACTTTATCTCAAATAACTTAACTTTATTATGCTTAAAATTTTAATTATGCCTCATTTAGACGTTTTACCCTATTCACCGTGTTACCCATTATCCTCCTTACCATTTATAATTGTGCGAAAAATAGCAAAAATCCTTATCAGGATTTTTGTACCCTTGGAGAATGAATTTTTCAGAATCAGTAGGAATCGATTTTAAAATAAATATCGTTAAGATTTTCTCTCAAGGTAATGGCAACTCGGAGCAATGCAGTTCGCAGCTTCTCGAAAAACATTACAGTCAAAAAAACTTACGGAGTAATATATGATCGGGGAAAAAAACGAGAACATTTTTTTTTACTTGATCGACTCGGACTCGACTCCTCGAGTCCGAAAGAAATATCGAGGCACGATAAAACTTAAAGTTTCACGATTAGAGACATAGAGTCGATAGTTTTGATGAAATTTTTGTTTAAATTATAATTATGCATTAATTATGCTCCACGTATTTAAAATCCCACCCCCTTCCTTCTTATCGTTTATCGAGAATACACTGACTTTTTTAATTTCTACTCTGTACATTGTCTCTGAAAAATGCTTGAATCGCTATTAAGCACGTTGTATGGCGACGGACAATTATACATTTTTTTTTTTAGTTCTCCTCCCACACGAAAATCTGTTACAAATTTACTAAAAACAACATACTCCGAATTCAGAATCGTACGAAATAATATGTATTTTTTATGCAATTCCCAAAATTTGGAATTAATTTGACGAGCGATTTTTTTGAAAAATTAAACGAAGCTCCTTCGATGTTACATGAAAGTGTATGCAAAGTTTCAAAAAGCTTCGCCATTTAGAAATCGAAATAATTAATGTTGAAAATTGCAACTTTCAACATGCGTTCTTAGGAGAAAATACTAAAAATTGTAATTTTTATAAATGAATATCTCGATTTCTACATGGCGAAATCTCTTAAATTTGCGCAAGGCATTTAGACTCCACTATTGTCTCGATGTGAATTCCATCGATGAGCAAATTTGCATACAACGTCCTTAAATATGCGTGAGAAGCGAAAAGTAAAAAAAAAAAATGTTTTTTTTTATAGTCTTTAACGATGGCAGAAAAATGTTGTAAAAAAATGGGTTTGTTCGTTCGATTCATACTGAACGAGTCACGCGATCTATCATCGAATTATCTCAGAAGATAAAAGATGAAAGTTTCGAAAGCCCGAACAATGTGTCTCCTCGGAAAAGTGTTGAATGTTTTTTTCGTTCTTTCTCTCTTTTTCTTTTAAATCACAGAAACGCGTGCGCGGGATATTCCGTCATGCATAGACGGAGACATTATTTTAGTGGCTTTGAGAACGACGATTGTCGCACGTGCGATCAAAAGCATCAGGAACGTTTGTTTCTATACATTCCGCGAGTAAACTCGCGTGCGAAACAAATGAAAATGCAATGTAAAACTAATTTGTACATGAGACAGTGTGAAGCAGAGAATTTGGCACAAATAATAAATAAAAAAAAGGCAATGGATTTTCAAGAGTCTTTCCCCGTCCGGGGTTCGGGTCCCAGGAGGATCGATCCCGACGAATGTTCTCTGCAACTTTACCGATAAATAATCCTCACTCCCTTTTTTTTTTTTATCCTGCCAATCCCTGATTAGAAGCACAAAAATGTTTAAACTGCGTGACATGCTTTCGCGGCTTACAATTCATGCCAGACCGTCGGAATTTCCAGGCTTGAGAGTCAGCAAAAAATTTCTCGAGCAATCTCTCAATAGCTGCTCGCCCGAACGTTTTTTTTTTTTCAATAAAATCGTCGCTCGATATAAGAAGGCTGACTTTCTCAAGATGCAAATTTCGGTACGACGTCACGATCGGCGGCTCCGGGGCCGTATCGAGAGTCGAGTGTTCCGAAGAGATCGAAGAATCGACATGCTTATATTTTATTTTGCGTAATACTGCATCAGCGGGAGGGGAAAAACATTACGATATTTCGTCGATGAAAGAAAACGAGAAAAAAAATGGTAAAAAAATCGAATGGAGGTTTTCAAGGGGAGGGGGATGCAAGGGTGCGGGTTACAGCCTTTGACAAAAATACGATAATATTGTGCGCGCCTGAATAACAAGGAAGAGCCTCTAACAAGCGAAGATTGTACTTTTGAGTGTACGCGATGAGGAATCACATGGTATTGTCGTCCGACGAAGCTCGATTATAAAAAAAAAAGGAAAAGTGGGGGGGGGGGGGCGGGGGGGGGGGGGGGGGGGGGGGGGGGGGTTGTACATCGGAGATTCTGTAGCTCGAGGAGACGACGCGCCAGGAAACAAACATCTTCAAGTGCCCAACGTAAATAACGTTTCGTAATACATGCGATCGACGTTCATACGAATTTAAATTCGGCTTTGATAGTCAGAAAGAAGTAGCCGTTTGTGAGGATAGACAAGTCACAATTCTAGGGGTACATTGCCATAACTAACCTCCTGGAGAAGATCTTGAGCGGCTATCGCCTTCAATACGTTCTTCTTACTCGTTTCTTGAATTTCTCCTCCTACCAATAATTCGTCCAAGATGAAATACGCCTTCTCAAAATTGAAGATTATGTCCAACTCGCATACCTGCCGGAATAAAAAAACGATTATTCTATAGTTCCGCTTTTTTTTATCGCTTGGATTATCATTTACTTGACACTAGGACGGTAACATTTTTTTTTTATCTGTTCCAGTAAACTGGGGTCAAAATGGCCCCAATTTTGAAAAATTCATATCTCGGGTAAAATTTAACGAAAAGACTTCAACTCGGGCTCATTCTTTTCGTTTTTCAATGCAGGATCACGTGGGCCCGAGGCAACTTTGCTTGGAGTCGAAAAAATTAGTCAAAAATTCGGTGAAGCAATAAAAAACGGAGAAATGGCGCAAGATTGAACTGTTGAACGGTAACCTTATTTTTTTGTTACCTATTTCGGTAACCTGGGGTCAATATGACCCCAAATTTGGAAAATTCATGTCTTGGGGGAAATTCACCGAAACGAGTTCAACTTGGACTGCTTCTTTTCGTTTTTTAATGCAGGATCACGTGAGCCTGAGAAATATTAGCTTGACTTGAAGGGACAAAGGGATTTAAAGTCGCTTGGGGTCTTTTTTGACTCCAGGTTACCGTTCTAGGGCTATTGGGATTGCCAGAAACAGCCAGAGTCAACTTACGCTTCCAAAATATTTGTCCAACAATTCTACGTATCTGTGGATGATCTCTAGGGTCAGTAACTCGTTGTCGTTTTGTTCAATCGCGCAACAAAAATATAAGCTCGCGTATCTGTAAATAAAATCACATTTCCTTTTTTTAATCATCATTCCATTCTGGATCTCGTTCTTATTTTTCTCTATTTTTCATCACTTCCAATTTAACACATTAATTCATCAACGAAATTTATGGATCAACCCTCCGTAGACACACATGGGTCTGGGAGACCCGTACACCGAATGGCATGAATTTCCCGTTCTTCTTATCAATTTCCATTGAAAAAAAAAAATGATAAAAAATCATTTTCATCCATCACCCGGTGCAGGCTCTCTTTCTATGGATCCAAAAGGACTTTCATCAATTTTTTCTGATTTTTTTCACCAGCCCAAGTACAGTAAAAATTCGTAGGGTCCCCCAACCCCATGTGTGGCTAGGAAGGTACGCTAATTGTAGT
This sequence comes from Campopleginae sp. 14b, assembly GCA_030522525.1. Classification (NCBI taxonomy): domain Eukaryota; kingdom Metazoa; phylum Arthropoda; class Insecta; order Hymenoptera; family Ichneumonidae; species Campopleginae sp. 14b. The sequence continues at coordinate 23,227 of JAPYYS010000554.1, read as the reverse complement.
GCATCCATGAAGTATTAACTTGTTGCTTCGTCACAATCACAAAAATATCGTTTCTGTTGCCATGTCAGTTTCTACTTTTTTTCTACAATTTTTGACATTTGCTTATTTTTATTTCATGCCTACGCCTGAAAAAAACATGAAATATATATTTTCTCCGACGCTGGCATGGGGAAGTGAATGGAAAAGCGTAGTACAACGATTTTCCATTGCTCCGATTGCTGCGGAATAATTCAGCTCGTAGCTCAAATCGTTCTTCTTACCATTTAGTTACAAATTTGTTAATTAGGAAAAAAAAAATTTTTTTTTGTACAAAGAGGTATTTTCACATTTTTCGGTATTTTTTAAAATCAAAACTTGACTGAAAACATCGTTTTTTTTCACCGTTCCGTTAGAAATCCGTTAATTAGAGAAAAAATAGAATTTACTATTGAATAATGAAGGTTCCTTATATTTTTAGGGTTTTTCGGATAAAAATTTGACTGAAAATAACTTTTTCGGAGGTTCCGAAGAGATTGGTGCTAATCGGACGCGAATTTAGGGCGCGAGTGACATTTTCTACTGTGCAGAACGTTTGGGCGTCCCACTCGCGTCACTTGCGTCAGAAAAAATTGATTTTAAGAGCTCAGGATGATAATTCGTCGTAGGGGGATTATCAAAATCGTATTTTCAAAAAACCGTTGTCGGTTTGAACACTGAGAGCGAATGGATTGGCCGTAGCCATGAAATCGAAGTAACGATCGAACCTAACCTCACTTTTTTCGGAATCATAACGATTTTAATGGATTGAATGCATGCGATGCTGACGAGTAAACTTTTGAGAACCTACCTTTTGTAAACAACTTTGACGTCTTTCCACTCCAAGAAACTAGACATTTTGGGTTTTCGAGCGAGGATGGTGGTGATCAATTCTCTGGTTATTTTTTTCTTCAGTTTGTCGGGATGGGCGACGTACCATTTTTGCAATCGCAATTTGCCTTGACGGCTGAACAACAACATGAACTGCATCTGGAACGAATGACCGAATTGTTCGTGGAAGAACAGAGCAAGTGCGTGGAAGGTCGAGAGAACGAAAAGATTGGACAACCCTGGCGAGTCGACGAGCCGTTACTAACCATTTTCGGAATTAAGTTGAAGATTTAGCCGCTGCGACACTTTTTTTAAGTCTCTCGCCAATTCGCAACGTCGTCGATTAAATATCACAGGTTTCTGACGCCACCTTGTTAATTTGACGTCAGATTTTTTTTGTACACGTACGCGGCGATTGGCGACTTACTAATTGGTTCGACCGAGCGATATCAAATATACATAACTAGTTTATCACTCATAATCGAAAGGTCCCATAAAAATTAAATTAAACAATAAGATAAGCCCCGCCCATCCACAGGTGAACGTAAACCCTCGCACTCTTACGACAGCATCGCTTATTGTGATGGCTTCACGGCGGCCCCAAAAGTGTTCATTAAATAAATACAGCGACCTCGAGCTCGAGATCGCCGAATGCCGGAAATGAATGTATAGCCATACAAATATCTGCGACTGCGCTCTCGGACTCTAATCCGGAAAAGCCGATGACATCGCAATTAAGAATGTTCTTTACCCGCCGGGCCAAAAATAAAAAACGTATCAACTTAAGTAAACTCAGTCGGTAATAAAAATTATAAATCGATGAAATGAGAGCGAAAGATCGTGTCCCCGGTTCTCCGCCGTTGTTGTGTCCCACAGTCCCACTCGCGACACTGTTTATGTCACTTTTCGATTTACGGACGCAAACACGTGAGTGAATTTCGTTCAATCTTTCTCCTCGTTCCTCAAAACACTGCGGTTTTCTACCCAGCGTGAGTCGATTAACCGGTTGACACTCTCCGAGATCGTAATTGCCGTGCAACAGTTCTTTGGTTTCCTTCAATTTGGAGGTTATGTTAAACAATTGTTTATTTTTCAACGCGCGCAGAAAATAATTCGAACGATATTCCGAGTGCATCTCCACGCCAGAATTCTTGGCCTACAACCTTGGTTTTTTAGCTCATGAATTCTTTAGATCGTTAATAAATTAATAAACGAATAAACGGTCGTAAAAAAACATTTTTTAACAGTAGGTGCTTGAAATATGGCATCGAAAAAACCAGCCGATCGCAACAGTACGCACGTGTCAAATGTCAAAATAAAAGTGGAACCTGGTACGTCGGCAGGTCCGCTGCTGAAAAATATCAAAGTTGAACCAGGTTCAGCTGGCACAACTACCAGACTAACGTCTTTTCGCATTCCCCGGGATCTCACATTAGGGGCAAACATAAAAAGTGAAAAGCCCAAAAAAGTCTACACGCCGAACATCAATGTACAACGCAACAAGAAAAAAGAGTACGTCAGAAAAAAAAAACAAATTGACTAATCCAGAATTTTGAATTGGCGCAAAAAAAAAAAAATTCAACCAAAAGTAATGACTTGTTTCAAAATGTTTCAATTCTGCAAATTGATCTTAAAAAAATTTGCAGCGATGGAGCTCCTGTTAAAAAGGAAATTAAGCCTGCGAGGGGGAGAGGTCGTGGTAGAGGTCAAGGTGATCGAGGGCGAGGGCGAGGAAAAGTGCCCAGTAATTTGATTCAGGTACAGAAAATTGATTGTGGCCATTATATCGAATCGACGCAGCGGAAAGTCAATAAAATCGTTTTTCCTCCTAGTCAACCGGTATATTTTCCGAAGGGATAACGGACATGGCACGCTCAAGTAGACGGAGCGGAGGCGGATATCGGGAGAGCACTGGAGACTCTGAATCAAAGTCCTCGTTCATGGAGAAACCGCTGCTCAAAATCAATCAAACGATCAATAAAGCAGAGGAGGAAGAAAAGTTGAAATTGCTGCTGAGAGACGATTTCATCGACGATGGTGATGAGTCGTTCATCGAAAATCCTCCGGTCTCACTGCCCCTTCTGGATGAACGTGAGTCGCTATTAAACAACATTTCTTGAGGTCAAAAATGACCCTGGGCGACTTTCAAGCCCACGCTCTTCGTTCTCCCGTTTTTTTTATCGTTTTGCAGCATTTTTTACTTTTTTTTTTACTCGGAGCAAAACTGCCCCAGGGCCACGTGATCCTGCATTAAAAAACGAAATGAATGAGCCCAAGTTGGATCCTTTTCGTTACATTTTACCGAAGATTTGATTTTTTTCAAAATTGCGATTCATGTTACGATTTCTTGTATTGAATCGCCCACCCGAGAATGCAAATATTTAAGACTCACGGGAGCAGATGGTTAAAAATCATAAAAGAAATCGATAAAATCCTCGTTCCCCTATTTTCTTGAAAATGCAGTACCGAAACATACTCCATGCAATATATTCCACAGGTAAATTGTACAAAAGCGAATCGAAAACGGAAGTTGAGATGCAGGCTGTTCCGGAAGAAGAAGAAGTTGATGTAAAACCGATAATCTTGTCAAACGGGGAAGGTAAACTTGAGTGAATATTTCCTCGAGATTTTTGCAGACTCAAACTGTAAATCAGACTCCTAAAATTTTTTCATTATTTCAGCGGTGATGCCTCCTAAGTTAGTGAAAGGCAAAATGAAAATTGACAACAAAGATCGAAAGGTGCACAATACAATTTCGCAGATTATTGAAGATCAAACAAACGGCTACGTATTGATTCAGGTAAAAAAAAAAATCCTTCAACTTTATGGGTCAACGATTCGCCGACTCCATAATCAAAAATCCAATTGAATGATTTGTCTGAATTGGAGAAAATTTCATCTCGAAAAAAATTGCTATTCAGACATGAAAAACAATCTCGTTTTTTTTTCGGTTCAGATTGAGCCTAATTTTTTTTCTACTGGCAGTTTTTCGTTGTCTATTTCTCGAAAGAACTCGTACTCATTATTTCCTGTTTTTTAGTTTCCTGACTGTCTTCCTGGATTGAGAACGAACGACGAGCCGACGGACCCACGTTCGCGAAGACAGGCGGAACAGAATCCACCGGCTGTAACGGAGACGACAACAAAGTCCGAATTCTGTACGATGGGAAGTTTGAAAGGAGGTCTTTTAGGAAAAATCCAAATATGCAAATCTGGTAAAACGCGATTCGTCGTAGGGGATAATAGGATGATCGTCGATGTGGGTTCAAGGCCGTCATTCCGTCAGGTAAAATTCAGCGCCAGATCTTGACTGTTTGAAAAAGGTGAAAATTTTCTCAATTTAAATATTTGTTGCAGGATCTGGTGGCTGCGAAAATCGATGCAGACAACACGGGTGGCGAATTGATTAATTTGGGACGCGTACAAAACACACTCATATGTTCACCCGACTGGGAAACTATGCTGGCTAGTCTTTAAATAATAAAACACTTAATTTCTAATAGACGTTCGAATCTTGTTGGTTTAACATTTATTAAGTTTGTCCTTGGTAGACACACATGGGTCTGGCGTGCCCAGCCCATTCGGTGATTACCTCGAATTTCTCGTTTTTCGTATCGATCACCATTAACTCTAGAACGCGAACGGTTTTTTTTTATCGATTACGGTAAACTGGTGTCAAAATGACCTCAATTTTGGAAAATTCGTATCTCTGGTAAAATTGCCCGAAATGTCTTCAACTTAGGCTCATTCTTCCCGTTTTTTTAAATGGAGGATCACGTGAGCCTAAGACAATTTTGCTTGGAGTCAAAAAAATAGTGAAAAATGCGGTAAATCGATAAAAAAAACTAATGTTTTTCAATGACCCAGTGCTGACCCTCTGTCTATGGATCGAAAGCTACTTTCCTGAATTTTTTCTGATTTTTTTAACCAGTCCAAAGCCTAAAAAACGACTGGGTCCCTCAGACCCACCCCTGGGGGACGAAACTTTTTAACCCGATGGCCAAAAAATTGATCGGCGAATAATAACGACGTAGTTTTTCTTTAATTCCATGTATTTATCAATATTCACTCAGGGCGATAGTCCGCAGTGCAGATTCGATGAAAATATAATAATTATATAAATGAAGCACTGCAATTTACAAACTTATGGATGAGGGGGTGGTTTGGATAGTTCCAAAAAGTTGCGTTGGTCAATATTATCCATCGAGAAAATAACTTTTCATCGTATTTTTTTCATCAAACAGAAATTCGTGACTGACGGATTATCAAAATGTTTCGACACTCGCCATTCTCCATTACACTGACAACAAACAAACTAATGATGTGCTCCATCATCGAATCACATCGATTAATCATAGTTTTACACTCTTTATATTGAAATCAACGTCTCAATTCGTTCTGGGCTAAAAAACTCGTCGGCAAAACTTGAGAAATTTTTTTTCAATCAAATAATCGAATCCTTGAAATTCTGTCGAGACTTTTTCATCCCCCGATATATAAACTTGGCGAACAATTTTTTTTCCCTCCTGATCTGCTTAATCTTCACGGCGAATGAATATTTCCGGAAAAATCGTTGCGACGTCATAAAATTTGCTCTCGAAATTAAGGAAAAGCAAACTTTTGGCGATTTCCATTAAAGTTAAAGATTTCCAAATTTTAGGGTGCCCGAAACCATTTTTTTCATCGATCCTTTCCAAGAAAAATCCCCTTCGCAATAAGATAATTAATCAACGAAAAAATTTCGATTTTCTTCGTAAATTTAGTGGAAAAAAAAATTCTCAAGATGCGTCCAATTTTTTTTTGCTCCAGACTAACCTAGCCCCTTAAACCTGAGATAGTCTGGCTTGAACTGTTTTCAATATTTACTCGTAATTCGTCCAACACTGAGATCGAGGAGATAAATGAAAATTCGTCCTCGAGTTAAATGATCGGGTCACGCGGTAGAATGGAAATTTTCTCAGCAGGTAAAAACGTCTATTTTTTGCTCTCGTTGAATAGTTGTCGATGCGCGCATAAGATAGTGGCTCGAGTATAAAACGAAAGAAAATATATATGCGATCATATATATTATTTTTTTTTTGTTTTTTTTTCAATATCAGTCACTTTGCTCACTGCTGTGCCCTTTTTTCATCGACTTCAATGCTTTCTCCCGCAGCTTTTTCTCTAATTCCTCTGTGTTGCCCTCACTGATGTCCGATTCCTCAGAGTCTGCGACCTTCTTCTTTTTGTGCTTTCTGTGCTTCTTGTGTTTCTTATGCTTCTTGTGCTTCTTGTCCTTCTTCTTTTTCTTCTCCTCTATCTCACTTCCCTAGTTGACACACGAAAATAAAAAATGAACATATTTTTTTAAATCTAAAAATATCGGCTGGTCATTATTTTCCTATTTTTACAAAAAAAATGTAGGATTAATCGCTTTTTTTCTTTAGCGCTAACTATTTTTAGACTTTGCATCAATCAATTCAATTATTTTTCATTATTACGGAACTATTATGAATAAAAATAGCATAGTTAGAAAAAAATACTATTTCGAGCCCAGTCATCGGCTGGATCGGATTTTCGAATTTTTAGAAATGAATTTGCGATTAATCGTGTTTTTTTTGTTTAATTAAAAAAAAAGTTTTAGATTTATTTATTTTATTTTTTTATAAACGTTGACTATTTTCAGACTTTGGATGAATTAATTCAATTACTTCCAATTATTACGGAAAAGTTGCTAGAATCTTTGGCGGTAAAATTGTATTTTCAATTTTTTCTTGCACTGAGGCCCCAGGACGATGGACGACAATTAACACACGACAAAAAATAATAATAATTTCTTTGAGCCTAAATATCGGCTGAACATTATTTTCGAATTTTCAGAATGTTTTTTTTTTATTGGAGAATTAATTTGATGAAAAGGAAAACTCACTTCTGACTCGCTCGTGCTGGTTTTGGTTTTCTTCTTGCGTTTTTTCTTAACTTTTTCTTCATCGCTGCTGTCGTCGGGTTTTCTCTTTTTCTTGGCTTCTTTTTCGATAACTTCATCCTCTTCGGAGCTGGAGTCTTTTTTCGGTTTCTTAGCCTTCGGGCGAGTCTCATCTTCACTGGTGGAATCTTTGCGCGACTTTCGGACTTTGGATTTGTCCACATCGGATGAACTGTCCCGACGTTTACGGGACTTTTTCGGTTCTTCCTCGGAACTCGAATCCTTTCGCTGCTTCCTCGACCTCGATTTATCGTCCTCGCTCTTGCTCAATTTTATCTTCGCTTTTTGCTCCTCCTCACACGATGACGATTCTTTTCTCGAACGTTTCACTTTCTTCGAATCCTCTTCACCCTCCTTCCGCGATCTTTTTCGAAGTTCTATCTCTGACAACTCACGCTTTTTCTGATCCTTGCGGTCTTTGCTTCGATCATCGATTGAAGCTGCGACAAAAAATTATGTAAATAATTAAGAATTACAGAAAATTTGTGGAAATTCAAGGAAAGCGAATTATTTGACTCTAGAACGGTGAAAATTTTTTTTTTTTTTTTGATGATCCCAATTTTGAAAGATTCATATCTCTGGTAAAATTTAACGAAAAGCTCTCGACTTGGGCTCATTCTTTTCGTTTTTTTAAGACAGGATCACGCGAGCGTAGTGGTATTTTTCTTGAAGCAGAAAAATTAGTAAAAAATTTGGTAAAACGATAAAAAAACGGGAAACCGGGAGACTCGGGGTCAATTTGACCCTTCTAGGGTTAAATTAATTTAGTTATGGAACTGACTTACCGGCTCGGCTCGTTTCCCGGGAACGTTTCGATTTTTCCACGTGTTTACGATCGTCTTCCGAATCGGAACTGCTGGGTGCCTTGCTTCTATCAGATTTCTCATTATCGGACGAAGTTTTTCGCGATTTCCGTGGCTTCTCGACCTTGCGAGATTTTTTCCTGGCTACAAATCGAATTCCACGTTATTAAGGGAAAAATGAAACGCTGGGAAAATGGTTTCCTTCGCGAAAAGTTGCCTCAGCAGTACGTACATTCCGGTTCGCTGTCTTCAGTATCGGATGATTCGTCGCGTTTCTCTCTGCGCAGTTTTTTCACTTCAATTGGTCTTTTGGCGATCGAGGCTTCGATCGGTTTTTGCAAAACTTTTTTCTCTTCCGGCAACGATTTCACGGTCTCTTTTGTTCTGACGAGCCTTTCGTCCTTCTTCAGTTGGAAAGAATCGATCGAAGCCATCATCGTCGTTTTGGGTGAAGCTTCTTTGCACTCTCTAAAAAAATGAAAATAAATTAGAGTCAAAGAATTATTCAATTATTCAGCTTTTTTTTTGTTCGTCGCGTTGACAAGATCACGAAATGATACTCACTTGAGGATCAACATTTTTGCTTTGGCAGCGGCCAGGAAGTCTTCGGTCTTTTTGAAAGGCGATGGTGTGCGCGATAAACTCTTGGAGAACTAAAAACAACGTAATTTTCTCATTTTTCCCAAATTTTTCTTCGAAACTTATGCGAAAGCCATACTATTGAAGGTTTTTTTCCTCAATTAACACTAGAACGGTGACCTGGGGTTGAAAAGATCCCGGACGACTTCCTTTGATTTCCCATTTTATATCGTTTTACCGCGTTTTTGACCAATTGTTTGACTGCAAGCAAAATTCTCCAAGGCTCAGGTGATTCTGAGCTCAATGATTGCATTGCAAAACGAACAGAATGAACCCTAGTTGAACTCTTTTCGTTGAATTATACCGAAGATATGAATTTTTCAAAATTGGGGTCATTTTGACCCCAGTTTACCGCGAATCGTAACAAAAAAATAGGGTTACCGTTCTAAGGTTAAATAGTTTGCTTCCCTAGAATCCCCATAAATATTCTGTCATTCTTAATGTTCGATAAAAGATGTGAACGATGGATGAAAAATGATAGAAATTACCCGGTGTCTGCTGATGGGCATAGCGGAAGGTTGGAGTTTTTTCGGTGAGACGCTGACATCGATTTTTCTGGTGACCTCGACAATTTTTTTCACTTCCTTTTCGGATCGTTTGACAACGGGTGGTTCTTCCTTGGCGGAACGTTCTTTGTCGCGTCGTTTAGTTTCCTCGAGCTCGAGGTTGCGTTTCTCTTGCGATCTTTTTCGCTCCATAGATTTCCTGAAGACAAAGAAAATCTCATGAATCGGACTCGCTCAAATACAGAGATAAAAAAAAAGAAAAATGGAAACACCAACGACTCCTGAAGGAAGAGCAAAAAACCTCAAACCACGTGGAATTCTGGGCTCATTAAAAAAGAAAAAAAAAATTAAAAAAAAAAATGCCGTCCCGACTCACCTGGGTGATTGATCCCCATCGCTAGAGGAACTACTCTCGCTACTTTCCGTGCTACTCGACTTAGACCTGCCGTTTCGCAATTCTTTTCGCGAAATCGGCACGTCTGGTCTCTTTATTTTTTCATCAATCGGTTTAGCCTTTTCTCGCAGTGTTTTTTCCCTCGTAATGTCCTTTGCCCGTTCGGGAGACTTGTTGGCAATGTCTTTGCTGTGTCTTTCCACGGACGGTCCGTCTCTCGATCTCGATCTGCGCTCTTTCTCGACTCGACGTTCTCTGGAATGCTCACGCCTGCTAGATCGGTCGCGGGACGAGGATCTATCGTACCTGTTCGATCGATCGCGTCCCTCGGGCGAACGACGTCTGCTGTTCCGACGATCGGGCGACCTACGGCGATCGTGTCGCTCCGACGACCTTCGCCTACGATCAGCCGAACGCCGCCTTCGTCTGTCACCCGGACTCTGCGATCTACGACGATATCTCGGCGGGCTTCTCCGTGGTGGACTATGGCCGAACGAACATATTCATTTCAATTATTTTTTCCGAGTTACCATTTTTTAAACTATTTTTACGTAAAAAAAAAACGGATTTAGAGAATTTGTAAATATTTTTTCATTCCGGAATTGGAATGGTTATTCGTTCCGAATGGAGGGAGCGATTTTTTTTACGTAACTCTTTTTTGACGGGAATTGGGGCCAAAAAGACCCCAATTGGGATAAATGAGGAACAAAAGACCCCAATTGCGATAAATGGGGGTGAAAAGACCCCAATTGGGATAAATTTTGTCGACAAACCCCGGTCGGGATAAATTGGGGTAAAAAGACCCCGATTGGGGTGAATTGGAACCAAATGGTCCTCAATGGGGTTGATTGGGCTGAAATGAACCAAATTCGGATCGAATGACCCTGATCAAGGTAAATTGGTTTCAAATGACCGGGATTGGAGTAAATAGGATCAAAAGACCCCCATTCAGATAAATTAGGGTCAAAATGGCCCCAATTGGGTTAAATTGCGGTCCGAATGATCCCAATTTACTGCCGCCCTAAAAACGATTTAAAAACGTAATAAAAATCACCTTCGCCGACTGGGGGCCCTGCGAACCGAAGGCGGTCTCATACCGCGACTGCCGCTGTAGCGATCGATTCTCTCGCGTTCCCTCTCCCGGTCCCGGTCTCTCCTCCGGTCGCGATCACGATCCAACGATGGTCTTCTTCAAAAATAAAATTTAAAGAAATTTTGTGAGTACCATGTCTCAAAAAAAAAATAAACTTGACTGGGAAAAATTCCCCCGTATTTTTTCTGGTCACGTTGAGATCCCCTCCTCATTCCCCCCTGAATTAGCGAAAAAAATACCTCCGATTTCGATCTCGAGAGCGATCTCTCGACCTGTCCCGATCCTTGGAGCGATCGCGATCCTTTCGTGGGGATGGGCTGCGTCTCTTAGTCGGCGATTTTCCCTCTCGACTGGAGTCGCTGTCGCTTCCGGTATCGTCTTTGTTGGTTTTTCTATAGGAGCGTTTAGCCTGGACGCCATCTTTTTTTTTTCGTATCTCAAAATCGTTTTTGTCCTTGGAGCCTTTTTCGTCGTCGCTGTCGGAGGAGCTGCTCGAGCTGGGATGACGTTTTCGGTCGCCGTTGTCCTTTCGTTTGTCGGGCGATTTGGAGCGAGACTTTGAGGATCTCGAGTGACTCGACTCGGATCGGGCTTTTCGCAATTTAGCGCGATCGGCGCTTTTCGATCTCGACTTCTTGGAGCGCGAACGAGACCTCGAGCGCGATCGGGACTTCGATTTCGATCTACGAGCTTTGGAACGTTCCACCGAGCGAGACTTTGACCTTCTCGATTTTGATTTTGACCTACGTGACCTTGACTTTGATCGAGATCTCCGACTTTTCGATACTGGCGAACGCGAAGCCCGACGAACTTTCACCAGCGGCGACTTTGAACGCGATTTCTTCGCTCTACTAACCACCGGAGACTTGGAACGTGATTTTTTTACCACCTTCTCTGGCTCCGGCGTTGGCGAACGATTGTTCTTCTTTTTACCATCCGCGATACTCATCAGCTTAGCCTGCAGTCTCGAAATCGCTACAACCGCTTCCCTGATTAACAAAATTCAACGAAAATCCATAAAAATCTGTTAATCATTTACTACTACGTTTGGGCATCGTAAACATGCTAATTAATCATCAACCCTACGACTTTCTCCCTTCGTTCTCTCGTTTTTTATAATTTTACTGCAGTTTTGACTATTTTTTTTACTCCAAACCAAAGTCGCCTCAAGCTCACGCGATTCTGCATTAAAAAAGGAAAAGAGTGAGCCTAGGTCGAAACTGTTTCGTTAAATTTTAACGGAATAGGTGAAAAAAATTAGGTTACCGGTCTAGGGTTAAACGCACGATTTTATTTAAAGTAATCAACCGTTTTTTATCCCTTTTACCGATTTTTTATGTTTAAGCGAAATTGCTTCAGGCTGACGTGATTCTCTGCCCTAAAAAAACGAAAAATATGAGCCCAAGCTGACCGTTTATCGTTCAATTTTAACGGAGACATGAATTTTTCAAAATTTTTTGGAGCCTCTCGAGTATTTAACGAATAAGAGATTTTCTGAAACGGCTGAGACATTATCCTTCGTTTTCTCTGGGCAATGATAACATTTCTACGATTTGAAGTCTAGAGATTTGATGGATTTGTTCTTACGGTTTAGTTTTTATTGGCATCATCGGGATCGCGTTTTCTGCCTGTGGTGAGTCTTCCCGCTCGATTTTCACATCATGCAAATCTTTTCCGTTGTCCTTGGAGGATGCTTTGCTTGGAGACCTGGAGCCTGATCGACGTTTGCGAACCGAACGTTCTCGTTCCCTGTGTCGATCGCGTGATCGACTACGCTTACTTCTGGAAGTAAGTTCGAAGTGTCAAGAAAATTTTTAAGACGTTTCTCCGCAGGCGTTGCAAAGCCCGGAAAATTCTTGATTTTGCTAAACATTTTTCATTTTTTCGGTTTATTCAGAAAAATTTCGCCAAATTTTTCATTCCAACAACTCAAATTCCAACAACTTCATTTTTTTTCTTCAAAATTTGCAGGTTTCAGGAATAAAAATTACTTTACCTATCCCTGTCGCGATCACGACTCCGTTCTCTTCGTCGCTCCTTGGACGAGCCTCGTTCCTTGTCCTCCTTTTTTATTTTATCCCCATCGTCTTTTTCTTTCTCGCGCTCCTTTTCTTTTTCTTTCTCAGCTATCGAGGCCTGAAGTTTTTCCTGTTCCTCCTGTTACACCACGAAAAATGTACATCAACAATCGGTCGACGGAGCGAACATGGGAAGTGAAGAAAATTTGAAAGGGTCAAAGTTGAAAAACGGAAAAAATTAAAAAAAGTAAAAAATAAATATAACAAATAAAATAAATAAAATATGTAAAGAAATATTTAAATAACATTAAAAAGAAAGAAAATAAGAATAAAAATTAAAAAATGTTCGAAAAAAAAATGTAATTGGAATATTTACCAATCGCTTTTTGATTTGATCTTTCTTTTGCTGCAAGAAAGCCTCGGGAATGCCAGTGACGCTTTCTTGGGCGGAGACGAGCAAGTCCCAGAGTTCGCCCATGAAAGATCGAGCGTTACGGCCATTGAGGAAGCCCGTAAGGTTGATCTGCATTTTGCGTGGATCAGGGAACTGCAAAGCAGGAATAAAAATTTATGAAAAATCATAATCGAGCAACGAAGCCTCACAAAACTCCTGTCTAAATATTAGCGTGTCGCAATTGCTTCGATTCAACTTTACGATCTTGGTCTGCGCTTCAATAAATAATAACAATAATAGAATATTAAAAAAAACCCGCAAACTGCTTTTCCCCCTCGAAAAAAGCAGACTCACTTAATATCTAGGCTTACGACTACCTTACCACCCTGGCGATGCTGAACAATCCATCGATTTGGCTGTGCGACCTGAATAGAGAAATTGGCAAGGACGAAGGATTGGCCGAGTAGACGATGAGCGAAGAGAACAAAAATATTATATTACGAAAATAAAAATATGAAGAAAAATTCGATCCTTACAATGTCAAGGTCAAGGAGGAGAGCTACAGACAACAATGTTGGCATTTTAAAGGCATAGAAAAATTAGAAATGATCAGAATTTGATGCTAAAGAATATTATCCCCAAAATTTGATTAAATTCTTATCATATTATGGTATGTAGCAAAGCTTCTTAAAAAAAAAAAATAGCACGAACTACATGAGTAAAAAAATGTATAAAAAATAAATTTTTCTAGATTTTTTGTTCTCTCCTCGCATTTCAAGCCCCAATTTGATACTGCAAAGGTAATAAAATGATATATTTAATAAATCAGTCAGTTAAATCGAATGATACTCGTGAATGACGAACCTGCCGGATTGGAATGGGTGTTGTCGTGTCTCTTGATATAAATTCGAGACAGAGAACAAGCAAGGCGAGAAGTGCAGGTGATGAACGAGCACGTCTCGTAAGTCATTGTAAACGGAAGGCTGACGATTTTGTGTGTGTGTGTTTTTTTTATTTGTTTGTTACCACGCATTACGTTTTCAACAGTACCTCCTAAGGAATTTGAGAAGTATCATCGGGACTCGACGATAATGGAGAAGGAGACTTAACCGGTTGGCCATTGAGCGTCAACGAGGATTGCTGAGGATCCCAAGCGTTGTAGAGTCGCCGGCAAAGCCGCTGGACAAGGAGACGACGAGCGGAGGAATGCGCTTTTGAAAAAGAGCCTCCGGCGGAGGGAGTTGAGATTATTGGACGGAAGGCCATGTTGGTGAGAGCGGCGAGGCCGATATTCAGCTTGACGAGTTGAGCTGGATTTGCTGGAGCGGACGCCGACGCCCAATTGGCATTTTCAGGGAAAATGCGGCGCGCCGATGGTTGCGAGCAACACAGAAGATACGAGGCATTCCGTGTTGTCGGTGAGTCGCAGATCTTGAAGGAAAGCAGCGGCGCAAGACTAGCCTTTGGCTGCTCGGAGGGACCAAACGAAAAACGTGCAGTTTCTCGCGCGAAGTTGTCGTGCTGATTGACCTTGGCGGCCTCCGACGGGCCCTCCGCGTTATGCGCAACGAGGAAGAAGAGACTGACTCGTCGCCGGTTGATCTAACCTCTCGTTGATCGAGAGACATCTGGGAGACGCGGCGAGAGACACCCGAATGCCATTTGGATAAAAGGGTTGAATCCCCCATCAACGGTCTCTACTTATACTAACGGGGAATTCAAAGATAACGTGATAAGACATTATTTGTGCACATTACTAAATATGCAGGTGTTTCTTCATCTACCATGTTTTTTATACTTTTTTTTGCTTTTTTTTTGTTCTTTTCCTTTCGCTCTCTTTCTCCACGCTGTTTTATATTCAATATTCATATTTTCTCGCATTTTTGTTCGTCACGATCGCTAATCAGAATCAGCGCGCCGTTAAAGCGCACAAGCTAATTCCTCCAGCGCAATTCAACTCTTTAGCTGAAACAATGTGTGTGTGTTTGTCGATTTATTTGTTTTTTCTGGTTATTCTACGTTGAGGGGAAAAAGCTGAGTGAATGCGCATACCCGCGACTTACTTGCGCATTTATGTTTCTCGTATAAACTATCAAACCCAAATCCTCATCTCTTATGATGCTGGAGTTTCCAAAGTTGCAAAGCGACGAAAAATAAAACTATTTTTTATGATAATTTGTTCAGTTTTCCTATTTATCCAATTTTTGAGCCAATCCACTTTTCTTGGAACAAAGACCAATCACTTTGTCATCGCAATTGAGTTCTGAATATAAATAATAGCAAAATTAAATTAATAATAAATATAATGAATTAATTTATTTAAAAAATGCATAAAAATTTTGATTAAAAAAAAATTTCGTTGCGTTCTAACGATGCAAACTTCAACGTCATAATCTTTTTCGGCTTTGTTTTTTTCTCTTTTCTCTCTTATCCATTTGATGCTTTTTCAATTTTTTGCCTCTTACGCTTATTCCTGAACGACTTTTTAACGCGGTAACGCTTCTCTTACCTTTTCCTCCAGTTGGTTATAAACAAATTCTACCACAACGTCATCCTCCATTCCCAGGATCTGCGTTATCTTGGTCGTTATCCATGGCTTTATCACGTCCAGCTTCACTTTGGTCATGTCAACCTGGAAAGGAAACAAAGAATGTGGTTTAGGGACACGATTGTATGATCGGTCTTGATTAACCATAGAACGGTACCCTGGGGTGAAAATGACCCCAGGCGACATGGAATTCCATGCCTTTCCCTTTCGTTCCCTGTTTCTTATCATTTTACTGCATTTTCAACTAATTTTTGGTCTTTCAGCAAAATTGCAGCAGGCTCATGTGGTCCTGCATTAAAAAATGAAAAGAATGAGCCCAAGTCTTTTCACCAAATTTTACCAAAGATATGAATTTTTCAATATTGGGGTTACCTAGGCCCCAGGTTACCGGAATGGATAACAAAAAAATCAGATTATGCCTAGAGGGTTAAACTTCGTACTTTTTCTACTTTCGTTCTCCTATTTTTTATAGTTTCACCGCATTTTTTACCAATTTTTTGACTCTTGGCTGAATCGCCCCAGGCTCACGTGATCCTGCATTAAATAACGAGAAAAATGAACCCAAGTTGAGCCCTTTTCGTTCAATTTTATCAGAGACATGAATTTTACAATATTAGGGTCTGTATAACCCCAGAAAGATGGATTAAGGTGAAAAAAAGGTCAAAAACGTTGCTTTTCTCTCTTAAGTTGTTGAAAGAATCTCTGGCTCTATGCCATCGTCTCGAAACATGTTCTTTGTTTCTGTTTTTGGGATTTCAGAATTTCCAAAATTTTGTTAAATTTCTTTGCAGTGGTAGTTGTCGATGACAAATCAGTCAGAATTGAAAGAACCGAATCACCGATTTTTGGCGATTGCGAATTTTGCGTGGAAAAAGAATTGGACATCGAAATTCATGGTTTTTTTTTCTGTCGGGGGATATTTGTTGATTAGCAGTTTCGATAATGACAAGACAAAAAACATGGAGGGAATGAAGAATTTACGAAAACGTTACCTTTTGCGTCAAGGAGTCGCCGAACTTCATTTGTTTTAGTAGTTTCTTTTCTTTGTCACTAAACCTGGTGTCCTGAGACGCAGTTGTGCCCTGAGAAATGAAGAACGAACAATTGCTGGTTACACGAAGCGACGTTGAAGCGAAAAGAGCGATGAAAATATCAGCGTAAATTAATAATCGTCATCGATCGATGGTCGCGTGTTTTTTTGTGTTTAATCGTCGGCATGTTTGTTAACGTTTCGTAATTCTCACCGTGTACATCATGTTTGCGAATGTTCTTGAAGATCCGCCAACGGTGAATCCGGTGTGTGATTCGAGATGCTAAGATTGACCGACGCCGATCATACACGCGCACACACAGCCACACACGCACATACACAGCACGAACGCACGGCACTCGCGAACTTGAGTGGCGATAAAACCGCGTTGGTCTTTTCGTATCGATGACAATACGCGTTACGCCGACATTTGCCTCGAATCACCTTTACGATTGAATTCACTTGATAAGCTTCATTAAATATTGAGAAACCAATCTCTCTGCCACTGTATCATCTATACTAAACGGGTGCCGAAACGGCCAAACTTTGCATGCTTCTCCTTGCATAGAGTAACGCACGATAAATCGATCCGCAAATATGGCGGCGGCTCTGCCGTTACGACCATTGAACGTATAATATCATATCGTCATATTTCTTTTTTACAATGCATTTGCACGATACGCCATGACGCGGGCATTTCAATAATTATTTTTTGTGTTTATCGACCGTCGGTATCATGAGTTCCCGGAATTAATTTTAGAAACTGAATATTCAATAAATTGCGGTATCCGCGGAAAAGAAGAAGGAGGTCGACAAAAAACAATCACGGGTCTTCGCTTAAAATCGAATAAAAAAATTGTGAAAAGGGGAAAGCGACGTGGAGGGGGAAAGTCATGGCGGGCGATGTCAAAACCGGCTGTATCGAATTAATATTCAGCCGAGGTTCGAGTTCGACGCGACGTAACAAAGCTAAAGATTTTTGGGCGTTTATGGAAAAAGAAGCTCCAAATAAAATTTACGAGCCATCGGATAACGGCTGTATCAAAAATTCACCTCTCGACGATAAGCGTCAAAAAACAGATATCGAAAAATGTCATCGTCGCGATGAGGCATCTCTCTGGTACGAAACATTGGTACTGTTTCATCGACTTGGCCTCGACACTACCGCTCTAGCTACAAATCGCATTTCCCGGGCTTCGGAGACTGAGAGCGAAATGAAAGAACCATTCTTGTAAAATTAATCTCAAGCTGGACGAGGAATGACTTCGCCAGAATAACCAACAATTTCACGCACAACCGTGACATGTGAAGTGACTCAAAATAATAAAATATAAAAATATAATAAAATTTTTTTTTTTCATAACTTCTCATTTATAGACAAATCCACTCAGGGGTCTGATGTCACTTAATTAGGCAGTTCGTGAGCAAGCTAATGAGTCGAACGGGTATCCTGGATTTACCTCCGTGAAGTTGGCCCCTCAAACGGGGGTCAACTTCACGGAGGTCCTGGATTTGTCCAGCTTAAGCCATGGTTTTCACCAAGGAAGGGTGGAGATCTTAGATCTCCCTACGTATTGCCATGAAAAGTGGGATTCTAGTTGACTTTATGGTGTTCTCCATCCAAAAACGGTTGTAGATAATGGAGCCAAACAATGCTGAGGAGTCCTAGCCTCTTTCACTTTTTCAGGCAATGCTGAAGAGTTCTGGCCTCTAGTGCGTTTTCAATTCATTCTGAATTGAGGTGGTCTCATAGAGACCACCTCACGCTATGCAATGCTGAAGAGTTCTGGCCTTTTTCACTTTCCAATTTTGCTCCACAGCCCTTTTTGCCTGTAAATGTTCATAAAATTGACATTCTGATCGACTGTCGAGTGTTTCGCATCCGAAAACGGTTGGATACGATGGAGACCGTTTCCAGTACCCCGTACCGTTACGGTAGGGTCACTTTTGTGGACTGGAAAACGTCAATAGTTGGTAAACAGTACATACGGTACATACTACCGTACTGTAGTGGTGGTAAGCCATACTGATGTAACATGTACTGTCACCGTGCCGATACGGCGTGGCGGTGGTATTTCATACCAGATATACCAAATATTGAAGACGCAGATTACATATTATACCCGATATGGTAAATCCTCATCGCAGTTTTCTAACATGCCGATACCTTCTTTCGAAGAGAACAGACAACATCGGGCGACCGGGCTACGAATGATGAAGATTGTTTCCTGCTACTTGTATTTTATTTAATAATTCATCGTTGAATTAACACAGTATAAGATAGGAAGCGTCATTGAACAGTTGACTATGAGTTGCGCTGGTATTTTGACTGCGTTTTCGAGGTCAGTCACAAGCGAGTTAAAAAAACTCTAAATAACATAGCCTCAATTTTTCTAACCTCGAAAATACTCAACCATTCTCAACATATTTATTTACGTTGAATTTCGTAATTGTTATGTAATTTCCATAGTTCAGGCTTTGTCGATGATTTTACGAAAAACTGTAAATATTTTTTCAGCTTGACGTTGCACAACGTCCGCTCCACAGTGAGAAACATTTCAACCAATGTTAATCCACTCTGCTTCAGAGCCACCGCCGCCTTGTTGTAAGTTTATTTCACAAAAACGTCAACTTTATGTTTTTTATCGAAAAAATTGCCTCAAGCCACCGTAACTCGGTTTTCAAAAATAATTTTGATCGAGTTGCGTTCAGAATCCAATTATTTAATTGACCTTCTCAATGGATACAAACAGTGCAGAACCTTTGAAGAAAAAGAGGAGATTGGATCCGGCTATTATAAGACAAAGGGACGAGCGAAGGAAAAGAAAACTGGAAAAAGCCATAAGACGCCTGGAAAAAAATGCTAAACAGTTGAAACCTATCGCGGACCTGGAAGTTCCCTTCAAATTAGTCGATGAAGAAGCGTAAGTATTTTTTTCTGCAGAAATATACGATTGCCCGAGTTTCAAATAAAAAAAAAGGATTCTCAATGCTTTTTAGCTCAGAATTTTGTCCCACCATCGGGCGCTCAAAATGTGTCAAATTTTTATTGAAATTCTGGGCTTTCCATCGCTTTTTAACTCAAAAATAAAAAATTACTTGTTGGGCAGGAAAAGAATACGAAAATTACCAGCAATCTCGGCGGAGGTGGAAGAAGAGAGAATTCTTTTGGGCAAGGATTGGGCAAGATACAAAAAGCAGCAAAAAATGGCTGACCTTCAAATGTTGGATACCTTTCGTTTATCCCAGCAAAAAGCTTTGGACGAACTCAGAGCCGAATCTGAAGAACTCTATCATCAGGCGATCCAGGTAAAGAAACTGCAAGTGTCAATCTGGATAGGAAAAAAGTGATTTAAAGCTGAAAAAGTGATGAATGTCTAAATTTTCGGATTTTCGAAGTAAAATCTGACCGTTCGATTTCTCGCATGAAACTTTGATACGAAATCGTAGCCTGAGATTAAACAATTATTCAAAATAGAAAAAAATGTTGTTTACGGAGCTCGGAGAGCCCGGATATCGTTCACTCACAACATTTTGAGCGTGCGAACAACAAAGTATGTCGGAGGGAGAAATAAAATGCATGAAATTTCAGCTCGATCGATCTTTGCTGCCATTGACGATCGTGGGACCGAAAAATACTCCGCCGATAGCGCAGTACGACAGTCCTGATGGAGAATACATAGACGTCACAAAGAAATTTGAAGGGGAATAACGAGAATGTGCTGAATAGAAAAAAATTAAGTGAAAAATTCGATAATTTCGATTTTTTAAGCTCGTCGAAGAACTTTCGAATAAAATAATGTTTACGAAAGCTGATGGGGTTTCCAACGTCCTTAACTCTCTCCATATCCCTTTAAAAACCCAAAGTGACCCCAATTTTTAAAAATTCATATCTTCGGTCAAATGTAACGAAAAAGTTTCAACTTCGACGCGGTCTTTCCCTTTTTGATGCAGGATCGCCTGAGCCTGGGGCAATTTCGCTTAGAGTCAAAAAATTAGTAAAAAAAAGTACAAAAACAACTTTATCGTCCATTCGTTATATTTCGGGTAAAAAAACAGCAATACATTTATATACAAATAGTAACCGAATACAACAACGTTCACACATCGATCGCCATTTCTGTGACAAGAATAATGATAGAAAATTAAAAAAACAAATACAAACAAAACACAACAACAAATTAATTGTCTATATTCGAGCCTAAAGATAGTCGACTCGTACGAGGATTTACAACTTATCACAGTAACGTATAACTATCGGAATAAACCTTCCACATGGGAGATAAAATTTGAAGGTTACATGTGAAAAAATATGTTTTTTTTTCTTTCGAAGAAAACTTAACGTTTTCTACTAGGATTTGAAAAAAACTTCCCGCGTCTCGCTTGGCGAGAACAAATATCCATCATTCAAGGTTACATGTTTGTTTTCGTTCTCGGCTTCGTTCAAATCGAAATGAGTTCGAGATACTCGGCAATAAATTGGCAAGAAAAATTGCCACCGATCAGAATTTCCGGGCTTAACGAGTCAAAGGGATCCTGAAAATATTCAGCCAGTTTTCGAATGTTCCAACGATCAGTTTTCAATGAACCGCGTTCAGCCGCGCTATCTCGTTTGTCTCACGATCTCGTTTAAACAGCAAAAAATACGCACGAGCTCGTAGAAAACGTGAGGTAGGCTTTTTTTTTCTGAGGCTCGCGGTGAGTTCGGAAAATCGAATTAACCGAAAAATCACGAAATCGGAACGTTTATCATTTTTACGGAAATTATTTCGAAAAATTGAGGTGATTTTTTTTTTCTCGCAGTTTCTGAGTTTTTCTTCGAATTTCCGGACATAGTTGGAGTTTTTTTGATAAAGCTGACGTTGCCGAATAAAAATATTCCTGGAGCTACGCCTTCTTTTACTTGCACGAGCCCTTGAGTGCTGAAAATTTGGATGAAATAATTCTGGATCGTAAATATGAGGCAAAAATCGTTGAGAACGAAAGTTCGAGTCGGCAGAGAATATTCAGCGCAACAGGAAAGAATATTTAGTCAAATTTCAATTCCCTCTTACACATCGGACATTTGTCACTCGTTTTGAGACATTGTCTGAGACAATCAGCGTGGAAAAGATGATGACAAGGTGTGACACGAGCTTTTTTCATGGCAAATAGGCAGACGGCACAGACGTCATCGAATTTTTCAATCTCCTCCGTCGTCGCTATTCTGTAACGATTTAGAATTCGACGTTCAGCTTGTAACGCTGCCCCGGAGTTCAACACGAGCTCTCTGCCTCGAAGGTAAACATTGAAATACGCTCCGACCAACAACAGCTCCCAGCGCGCACTCGGAACAATGAATATCGTAAACAATCCGGACATCACTATTGTAAACACTCGAAGTATCACCGGAGCGTAAAGATTCTCCAAACTCTCGAGACTCTCCAATTGCATGAATGACAATATGTGGGGAAACATCTCCACGAATACTTTCTCCGTTGCCGAATAGTACAGCCAGGTTACGATTGTGTAAAAAGTCGACGGTCTATTAAATAGAAAAGAAAAATCATTAAAAATTAAAATTCCGTGTCTTCCTTTTTTTTCTTCAATAAATGACAAAAATCGAAAGTCACACAGTCCGAAAAAAGAGAATGCGCGATGCCACATCGAAATTTTTCAAAAAGGCTTTTGAATAAATCGATTTCTTGCTCGAACTCTCGACCGCGCGCGATTGAATTTTTTTTTTCAATCTCGAAAATAGCAAAAAAAACGCAAAAAGAATTTTTTTCCGATACAGACGAAGATTTTCGTTTTGGATTTTTTTTATTCATAAAGCCATTTTTTTTAATCGTACTCGATCGAGTGTTCGAGGAAATCCATTTATTCTGTATCGTCAGCTCGGCCAATTAAAAAAAAAAAATTTCGATGAATGAGAAAAATTGAAAATCAATCGGCCCGAGAAAAATGTGGGACGCTGCATCGAAATCTCTCGAGCAGGATTGATTGAACTTCTGAATAAATCGATTTCTTCGATAACTCGATCGCGTACGATAATAAAAATTGAGACATGGCTCGAAAAAATACGAAAATTTTGGTTTTGAATTTTTGTGGAATTGGAAAATAGAAAAATAATGGATGGGACTTACTTGTAATTTTGCAATCCTTGTTCAAGCCCAAATACGAGAAGCATGAAAGTAACAGTAACAGCAAAAGTGACAGCTTTTGTCCATTCTAGTACGATTTTGGTGGCTGACATGGCGAGATGTTTGATTTGCGATCTCTCGGTCAAGGTCACGTAGGGCGACCAATCTTCTTTTTCAATTAATTCTTTTATGTAGCTCACGCAATACGCGATTACGTTGTAAAACATGAGAGTATAGAGACAAGTTATTCTTTGTTGAGGCACGAGCAATTTGTCAGCGAGCACAAAAAACACTATTTGATTTGCCATTACTGATATATTTTTCATTTTGAGAAATACGTTCTCAGCGCGATCGACAGGTCGGTAGATTCTTTTCAATATTCTGCTCGATGGTACCCATGCCTTTTTCGCAAAAGCTGAAAAAATCAAACGTTTTTTTTTTTTTATCAACTACCTGATAGCAACGTCAGACCTGCGGACACGTCAACTACACATTTCCTCGAGTTTCTTTTCAACATCGAGAGGAACACAATTTAGCGGACGTCCATGAAAACATTTAAAATCGAAAAATCAAATTATATCGCTCCGCGATCTGATGAAGAAATAATTTTTCGATTTAATGAAACGAAAAAGTTAAAAATCGAGAAATTAAAATTATTTTGCTCCTCCATCTCATGGAGAAAGAATTTTTGGATCGAATGAAACGAAATCAGGAAAAAATTGATATAACAGAGGACGGGAAGGTTTAGTCGCATGGAGGGTAAAAAAAAAATAATTTGTCGTTAATTTCCTCGGCTTTCTTTTCGATAGGAACTCAATTCAGATTTTAGTTGAAAATCGAAAAAATTTAAATTATTTTGCTTCTCCATC
>JAPYYS010000553.1:0-49754 GCA_030522525.1 Campopleginae sp. 14b | reverse complement strand
AAAAAATGCTCAATATTATGGGGGAAAATGTAAAAACCCACGAGCCTTACGAAAGTCTTCTATTCAATTTCGTTCGTTCCAATTATGGAGGCTGGCCACACACAACAATGTTGCCATGTTGAAAGCATAGGAAAATTCGAAATTATTCGAATTTTATGAAATTTCGTGAGCATAGTCTTTAGTATTTTTTTTTTCTCCATAGTTTTCGAGTAATTGAACACTGGAGTTTACATACATAAGCATAGGATTCGGAGATATATAGGTATATCTTTTGCATATTGTAAACTCAATTTGTTCGACAACTATGTAGACGAAAAATAGAAAAAAAAATTCGACGCATCGATGAGTACGTCATCGGTATGTGGCTCTTCGAGATTTATAAAAAATCATTGTTTACTACTAACGCCTGTTTCAAATAAATTCGGACACTCATTGCCAGCATCCAAGAAAGTTCGTCGCAGTTTTCCCAAGTCTTCTCTACGTCGTGTCATACATCGATGAGAATTCCGCAGAAAAAAAAAGTCTCACGAGCCGAGACTTTCTCTCTCTCTCTCTCTCTCTCTTTTGCTGTGAATACCAACGACTTGGGAACAGAGTTCGCAGACTTGACCCTAGAACCTTTTTTTCGGAGATAATTTAATTTCCTCGCGTCAGATACAGCTTTTGGAAATATTAAATTGAGCCTTAAAAATACCAACAACAATGAGCAAGAACACAGCTCGAAAAAAATAGAAAAACTCGTAGTTATTCTAATTGGAAATTAAGATTGATTAATTCTAATGAAAATAATGAATTTTTATTCCCCGAAGGGTTGGTCGGGTAACAGGTTCTGTTTTTCATTAATGATGGTCCTTATTCGTTATATACGGTGAGTCTTGATTAGGCAGAACCGCTGACTAGGGTTATCTTCGTCCTTGGCATGTTTAGCCCCGTTCCTATCAGTTAGCACATTGTCCTTACTCGTGTAGCCTAGAATAGAGTATACACGAAGGGAGTGTCAGCCATCCGTGATCGACCGCAATAGTAAGCTCCGAGCATCAAACCCATCCCTTCTATGAGTACTTCAACAAGCTTAGATGTGTGTTTCCTTATACATGCGTATGCAGAGCAACATGAAATTTAGTGCTCACGAAACCTTTGCCTAAACTCACAGCAAGTGACAGCAGGAGCTAGCGAACAATCTGACGCTTCCCTTTGCACAGTCTGATATACTTATTTTGTGAGAGTTAGTACTTATCCACAGCCTGGAATAATGTATCCGCATATATGCGACAGAACGAATCAGCCTTGACGAAGGGAGCTTTTGAAACTGTGTTATCTCGTGCTTAAGCTCACTAGTGTTTGTGTCTTTCCTACGTAGCTGCCTTAACTTATGTCGGAGGATTATTTCGAACGTCATGAAACAGTGAAATCAGTCAAAGTATTATCCTGGCCATAGCGAAACTATTTTAAAAGTGGCTTTCCGACCAACAGCAAAGTTTCTACCGATGAGACCCTTTTTATTTCTGCCTCATTGGTCCCGCCGTTTCGATAAAACTCGAACGATTACTCCAAAATCTTAACTCCATTAATATTCGCCATTTCACTATCGTGCCAACATATTCCTTTCGACCAAGTTTCGTCCCAACTTTATCCAACTTTTCAAAATCCTTCGACCCTCGTGTGAATTTCTCTCACAGTTGCTGAGCAGCTTGTCTGCTGGGAATCGAACGTTTGCAGTTAATTCATAATTTTTTGCTTAATAATCTACGCTTCCAATCAGCGAGTATCGAGACTCTTGGATCTTCGCAAACAATCCAATCCGGAATCCGTTTCATTTACTTGGGAACATTTTTTTTTTTACTGTGGAATAAAAATTCCGGAGGCAAATTCGGAAAATTTAATTATTGTCGATTCACACCGGTCGCGTTGTCACGCAATTATTCAATTTGGTTACTTCGAAGCTGAACGCGCTTCTCTGCACACTTCGTCCTAAAGCCACAGGGAAAATCAATGCTACTGATGAAATTATGCTGCTCAGGAAAGGTTAGGAAGGACAGACCTTAGGACGTAACAATTGGGCATTCCTGTCCATATAAACCATGCACTTCTGTGTGTACCTTTCGAGCTGCTGTTACAAATTCAATTATGAGAGAAACTTCCAGACGTTTGAAGACTTTACTGATTGACACTTAGATGTGAACTCGAGATGTCGGCAATGAGAAGAACGGTCGAAGGAAATTCAAGTTGGAAGGATGCCGCTAGCTCCAATTGAGAATCTTGGGAGGGCAAAAGTGCTGACGGATCGTTGGAAAAGACGAGTTGATAAGCACGAAGGGGATATGAGATTTCAAGGATTCGTGTCAGAAAGGTTATTCCGAGGGTGATATCGTTCCAATTATTGAGAAAAAAACCCATCAACTTTTTTGGGTAGAAATTGTTGGAAAAATAAAAAATTCTAGATCGTTGCTCATATCGTTTTAGCCACAAAAAAGCGTGAAGAAATGAAAATGACGTGAGGTCATGTTATTGCCAGTGTCCAAGGTCATACTGACGGCAAAAAAAAATTGCAAACTTGAGTTTCCAGTTTTCATTTAAGGCCCTGAACCTGAATCACAAAAATAATTAGTAGAAAAAAAAACTTTAGGCAACCTTGCCGAGACTCAGTAAATGAAAAATAATTGATCATTATTAGCTAGCGAGCTTTCATCAACTATACGTCGACCGAAAGTTTTGGAGTCTCAAACGGTTCAAAAAGCCTCTGAACCTCTGTCCCTATCTCCGTTGTAACTTTTTCAACTCGTTTCAAGGTTTTTGTCCACCGTTACTCGTGCAGGGGAGCAGTTTTGCTTCTCTTCTACGACCAAAGCTCTCACCATTACGTATGCTGAGACCGCTCCTACCTCGTCATTGCAGATGCACCCGTGCTCTGCAGCAAAGTCACTGGGAACGTGGATATAAATATAAACAACTTCACGCCGATCCGCGTCGATTTCGAACCGAAATTTTCAGGTTCGTTCATTATTACGGTTTTTTTTTTGGCAAATTTCCTCCTTCAAAGGGACTGTCTGAAGTTTCGGAAATTTGGTAACAAAAAAAAAACAACAACAAATTGTTCTTATATCCATGTAAGTTTTCCCTGAACGGTAAACATTGATGAATCGGATTTGAAAATGGTCAGTCGCACCAGCAAAGCTTGCGGAGACCAGGCGAAGAGTCCCAGGGACATGGCGATACGCTAGGAACGTTGTAAGAATTTATCGATTGCGGTGGTCTCGCGCGTAACACTCGTACATGCTGATATACATACAAATCCATAGACGCGTGTTCCGCCAATTCCTTTCAGAGTACTCTGTAGATTTTTATTTACGAAAAAGCGGGAAATATTGCTCCAGCATTGTGCGAATTTCCTTGGGAAGTAAAAGGAATCGAAATTATCAGAGTTTCTGCTTTTCATTCGAAATCTTGAAACCAGACCACTCGGTGGCGACGAACAGCGATTATTTTCTACTGTCTCAGGGCAAATCTGTCTGTGGCGTGTATCGCGGTGCATCGTACGAAAGTGCAGCTCTTTCGTAGTGCACTGTAGCAACGCACGAGACGTATGCGTTCTCCATACGAAGAAAATAACCCCACCCAGCTGGAAAACAAGAAACGAGATTTTCATCGATCACAGGAATGAAATACGAATTACACGTGCGAACAACGTGAGCTGAATTTTCGACAATCTTGCGCTCCGACAGAATCTCTCTCGTGCCACATGATGATGCAATCCCCCGAATGGAATTGGAAAACGATTTGCATGTGCTCTGGTCCGATAGTTTTTTTTCCTCTTGTTCCCGCTGGCGTGTTTTCTTCAAATTTCCCTTTTTTATTTCCCGAATTCGCTCTCCGAGGCATATTAATAATTATTTCTATTTTTTCACGACCCTTCCAACCACGAATACAATTTTTTTTTTGGTTATTGTTTATGCCAGTAACTGACGTGTATCCGT
The DNA here is from genome assembly GCA_030522525.1 of Campopleginae sp. 14b. Taxonomy (NCBI): domain Eukaryota; kingdom Metazoa; phylum Arthropoda; class Insecta; order Hymenoptera; family Ichneumonidae; species Campopleginae sp. 14b. The sequence goes on along the minus strand of JAPYYS010000553.1, from coordinate 45,780 downwards.
AGAATCATCGGGACGATTCTTGAAGTTCAAAGCATGGAACTTCATTGCATTTTGTATTCTTCAGTCCTTCCTGCCGTTTGCCATCTCAAATTTTATCATTACTTTTTTCATTATTCTCAAATATTACCCCAATTTTTTTTTCTTGCCGATAACAAAATCAATCGATCAATCTCTCTAGCCCCATTTTCAATATACTACGCGGCTTAATTTCCTATATACCTTGTTCCGATATGATAACCAATCGAAAGCAGCTTCTGCATCGAGGCCATTGAATGCGCCAGAGTCGGGACATGTACCCCCGGAGACTCCTGAATAGAATCGAATAATGGGACAGTAAAAATAAGCTTAAATATATATCGTATATATGGTGTTGATTTTTTCGACTAGAGCAGCTTTGTCCCTTTTATATTATTTCTCTCTTTCCATGCGCCTCCCGGAAGAATAACAGCGCGATCATTTTTTTTGTTTATGAAATTTTTTATTTCATACTAGAGTGCGCGCGAGTCTTATCTTTGGTTTGTGACACGTTTCTTCAAATACAAAAGCTCGCTCTGCTGCTTCATTTTCATTTTTCTTTCTTGTTCATATGTTTTTTTTCGTACTACTATTTTTCTTTGCCGCCCGTTCCGTCGTAGCGACATCGATCACCTCACCGCGATAAAAACTATTCAAAAGTGGCATTCTTCGGGTTCCCTCGACATTTCCAATATTGACGTGTCGTATGCAATGGAGTGGAACGTCAACGACTATGGATTTGTGAGAGCAGTTATGCATCTGTGCGATTCGGGATGTGCCGCTAAAAAGCGATCAATTTTTTTTTTTTGGTTCGATTCACCAAAAGTCGAGTTTGAGTGGAAGAAAAAAACATAAAAATTCAATGGAAAGGATGAAACGAAGTTCTCGCGTAATTGTCGAAAAATATTTAGTGTTTTGGATCAAAAACGAGCGTCACTGTAGAATTTTTTTTTTTTTATTGACGTTTAATTCGTAGGATGGAATGAAAAAATAAATTACATGAAATCGCAGTATACGGCCTACTTTTCTTCTTCTGCAACGATGAACTAATGCGTATATAAATTACATACTACCGTCTGCACAAGCGTTTTTCTTCAGCTTTCGCCGCTCTTTCCTCTTCCTGCGTTCACCGCTATTCTCGATGCTCCACTACACTGTGCCAAAGGATGACTTCTGGGAAACGAGCCAATCCACGAGATTCCTACCCTCGTAGTGGATGCGATACATCAAACAAATGTCTCTTTTTCTCATTCATTTTCGACGATATATGAAAAAAGGAGTAAGCGAATCGAGACGGAATTGGGATTAGACTTTAGGATGAAAGATGCGCAACGAAAAATAACTCGTTACATGCGAAACTTTTTCGTCGGTCCAGATTCAATTATTCACTTGAAATATAAAGAACAAATTTTCTACAAAATTCAAGTTCGAGTCAAATTAATTTTGATTTTGCAATTTTAGTGAAAAATTTGTGCAGAAAATTACAATAATTGTTACAAATTTTTCCTTTGGTTTCAGAACGCCGGGAGGATTGGATTCGATTGCCGCATGATAGAATGAATCGCAGGGAAGATCCGCTGTTAAGGCAGCATCGCACTCGTCTGCTGCAACTCGCCGAGGCAACCAACATCAAGCCCGGACGTGGAAGCAGCAAAAGAAGAAATCAACGATCGTCGCAGAGCTCAGGACTGAGGTCCGTATCTTTTAAAGGGTTCACATAGATATTCAGCATCTCGCCTCTTTTGGAATACACTGAAGTTCCAAACGTTGGGGTCCAACAAAAAAAACCGTTTTTTTTTTTGATCATCTGTTAAATTAAAAAAACCATTGCAGCTGTCGTACCGATTTTGTCGTTGGAGCTTATAAAAATATCGTTTTATTGTCCTCTTTAAATATTGCATGAGAATCTTGAGATCTGTCCGAGGAAATACGGAATTCCGTTGGATTCCAACGGTGCAAACGTCAACATGGTTCTTTGGTTATCGTATAGAAAATTAATTCAAGAAAAAAATAGACGCAGCGGTTCTATAAAGATTCGATAACAATCCGCGCATCTCTATAATTATAATAATCTATGTGATCTTTTTGATATACTCGGCTGAAGGTTGAAATTCAAGGCAAGTTATTTTGACGCATTTTCAGCAATTCAGGGAGCGGTAGCACAGGCGGTGGTCGCATAACCCTTCAGGATATCGTGAGAAACGATCCCGGGTATACGTCCAATATAGAACATTTGGTATTTCCCGAGCGCAAGAGCAGCAATCCAAACTTAACGAGCCAAAGCTCGTCCGGTGGTCAACAAACGAACAAGAGCAAGCCAGGCATCTCTGTATTGTCCCTGGTTAATACAAGCCTTGGAAATCCTTCAGCTAGGTCAAGACTTACGGAGGTATTCGGTCGCCATTATGCCCGAGGCTCATCGCTCCAAGACGTTGGTGTTACCACTCGCAGTAATCATCACAACGTAAGTGCCGCTCTGTCTACCCTCCTAAGTATAATCCCTCGATATATTTACCACCTGTGCTAATCTCTTCTCTGCGCCATTAACGCACTTATCAATCGATCCGCCAACATTAACCCATTATGATCATTACGTTTATCCAATTATTATCAAGCAACTTTTTCATTTTTGCCGATCGCACTTTCCACAAGAAAAATCCAAAGCCCCATTTTTCCTTGGGTCAATATCGCATTAAATAACGTTTATCGGAAAAGAGATTTAGTCGGAGTATGCGACATCCGTTACGGGGCCAGACAACAGGCTGAACGTGGGTTAAGCGGAATGTACAGAGAATCGATCGTTGAATACCGAAAAAGGCAATTAAACGAAACCCACGTAAATAACGTTTGGAACAAATAAAGCAATCAAGATTGAGGAAAACGTAGGTAGACGTAACTTTTTTATTTCTCACGAACTCCGATCTACATTTCCATTTTATTTGTAACCAACGATCGAATAAAGTTGGATTCCATCGTATGGCAACTTTTCTCTTTGTACGAAGAGTCTTTTGCGCAATGCAAATATTTTCCCATTTATCACTCGCTCTGGCTCAATTTTTCGGTCCCATTTTTCCCCAGATGAAAACGTAACATCCGTACTATTACGTCAAACATCCAAGGCTTCCAGTTTGATCGATAAAGTTGTTGCGCAATTGCACGTGTACGCTGCACACTCAAATTCATGTAAACAATGTCGAAAACGTCGGATGTACTATATATTTGGTAAATCCAAATCGACCAATTTGCGGTGCCCGAACTAACAATGCGTGCATTCAAACAAACCCACCGAAACACACTTTTCTCATTAAATAATTGTCCTCGGACTCTCCGCACTAGGGACCACCCTCCGAACAATGTTATTCACACTTTTTTCCATCGTCGAGCCAATTAGGAATGTTACATGCAATGGCCACTAAAGGTATTTGCACATTTTATACGAAAAATTGCATTTTATTGGTCCCAACAATTTTTGCAGCCCTAGGTAGCTCAAGCATTTGCTGCTTTGCCAAGCGATGGGCTCAATGGGGATGAACGAACAAAATCAAGTCGATTTTCTTCCATAGCTGTTCTCGAAAAAAAAATTCTTTTTTAAACTCATTTTGATTTACACACAACAATGTTGCCATGTTAAAAGCATAAGAAATTCGGTGAGAATATTCTTTAGTATTAAATATGAAGATACGAATTTTTTACCATTTTCTTCCTCCTCAAACGAGAAACTGATTATTATTACGCGTATGTGTAATGTCTCGAAAGACTTTAAGTTCGACTTTAGGAAGAGACTTCGTAATTTTTTATGCACATTCTAAAGAAAGTAGAGGAAGCTTTGACATTTTTCACAAAATTTTGACACTTCCCGCCCAGTTCAAGACGGTTCAAAATTCTTAGAGCGCTAGAAAACTATGATGTAATACTGATTTTTTATACAATTTCCTCTCCCTGTAGATAATGAGCCAGTAAATGTTGTTTTGTCCGGAATTCATCCCCAAACTCTTTCTCCGTCTCTGTCTCAGTCTCTCTGTGAGCGTCACTCTGCGCATGAGAGAATTTGAATGTCCGAATTACGAGGGAATTATATAATGCTCTACTTAGCAGACATTTCCCTTCGGCTCGTAGACGATTCGTTTCTTGGCGGTTTCACGTAATAAGTTGTGCCATTATTCGTGGCAACGGTTCTTCCAGTGGAGTTTCGAAAATGTCCGCTTGCTCGTACTCGAAGAGGAATCTTTGCGATAAGTTTGTGGAATCGGAATTCTTTCCATTTCTCGTTTGACATTACAATGTTTTTTGAACTCGTTATTCATGAAAAATGAAATTCTCTTAAAAAAAGATTGATGAGCCAAGTTTCACAATTGAAATTGAAAATAGATGGACCAAGGGGGAACACGCAAGATTGACTGCAAGAGATTTATGCAAATTTGTAGTTTCTCGTTGACAAACGTGCACACATAATGCGTACTCACCAACACGTACTCATTGATGCACACATAATGGTACATAGAGGTTGTTAATGAAGCAGAGTCTGAAAGTGGCTGAGCAAGTTACCGGAATCTGTATACAAGTTTGTCGACTAATATATACGAGTAGTGTGTACATGTACGTGCATACATATGCGTAAACGGTTTTCAGAGTACATCGTTGGACGGCGAAGGCGGGGGCGTTGGAGCGACGGGTCATCAGCCTGCGGCAAGTGGAGGATCAGGCTCTGGAATCCAGAGGAACGCGACACGCCGATGGCTGTCGCAAACTTCGCAATCCACTGGCAGTAGGCAACACTCGGCAGAGTCTGATGGGGGAAACAGCCACGTGCTTGGATCCAGTGGTCCCGTGGGCGTCGTCAATGCCGGAGGACCCGTTTCGACCTCGTCTACGACACAACCAGCTCCGCGCCGAGTCAGTCCTGCCTCGGAACCAACCGAGATTACCGGTTCCAATATCGTCGCTCCTGGATCCTCCTCTTCTCGCTCCGAGAGGTAATTCGCGTTTCCGCTAGTTTTCTCCGCTCCTCTCCCTTCCCCGGTTACAAACGGCAACGTCACGAAACTCGCTCAAGTGCTCCAGTTATTGGAACGCCAAGTTGATCGTTTTTCCTACGCGCCGGACCAATCGGAGCATCCAACAATCGCTTCACGATACAGTTCCAATTTCTCAACTTCCTCCCAGTTGGCACGACCAGTTGTTTATATTATTTCTAGTAACGACAAACCTCTTGAACTTCGTTGCTGGTCCATTCGGATCTGAGCCCATAATAGATCGTGAGATATCGACGAGGATCGAATTTAAAGGTGCATATGACAGTGCGCGATAAACTGAAGCTTCTCTGGTCTCAAAGACGTGTAGTGTCCGCATCGATCGTTCCACGCTCGCGATATTCGTTCCTTGCAAATATTTGCCATACGTGCTTCATGATTGAATCGTGATCGCTGTGAAATAGAGGCGAGAAGATTGCCCGATCGATGGACAAGATTATTTTTAGGCAGCTGCTATTTCCGTGAACATGTCTACGAAAAGGTAAACGCGTATGTGTGCAAAGGCCGAAGCAAAAATAAGCAATAATGATTATTAATAACGATAATTATTGATTAGATGTTGTCACCTTTACCTCATAATTTTTTTTATGTTTCCACGTACCCTTGATTTAAAATTTATGGCCGGAGATTCGAGCCTTTCTAGCAAATACTTTGGTAGAAAACAAAATGATAATATTTGCAGAGGATCAAACGTATCGATTCTGCATCTTCGAGGAGCGGCGTCGGTCGATACGTGGGAATCGAGTCTAGGCCAACAGCAACAAACGTTGAACTTTGGTTCGATAGGAAGAGGTAACAGTTACTCGTGTGCAAGTTCGGTTTCGAGTCTGAAGCGCCATGAGCAAACGTCGGCAACAGGAACGATTGCAGCTTCGATCGGTAGTAGTTCGAGTATTCTGCCAAAGCAGCAACAGCAGCAGCATCATCGTTCGTCACAACAGCAACAGCATCAAGAAAGTTCTTCAAATCACAGTAGCCAATCGTCGCGTCGTCGAGAAGCAACGAATTCCTTCCTCAGCGGCAGTGGCGGCACTTCCGGCGAGTTGTTCGTCAGTGGTAATTGCAGTCGTGAACTATCTCCGGTACGATGGTGCGATCGAGAAGTCGATGGCGTTTATCTTGGCCGATCCGGATGGGTTCAGGTTCAGCAAAGGTCGTTGGATGAAAATCGAAAGTGCAACTATGAGAGCAGCCCCGTGACTATGAGCCGCGGAGGCGTAGAAGGAAGTGGAGGTTCTAGCATCGCAGGAATAAGTGGAATGTTGACGTCAACCGGGACAGTGCCCATGCCACGTCGAGCGACCGTTAAACTCGCCGATTATCATTGCAGCAATAGCGAACCGGGCAATTGTCCAGATTTTACGCGTGCCCTGACCCTGGACTCACATCGACCCGACTTTCTCAAGCTTCATCATCCTCCGGTTGATTACGAAACTGGGAGCACTTGCACTTCGCCGCACAGCATACCGGAGTCGTGTTCGCCACCATCGATCACTCCGATCATATCTCCACCTCCGGCGTTTCAAGACGTTGCGAGAAGGAGCTCTCGTTCGAGTCGCAGCGCTACAACGTCTTATGGGAAAGCTCCATTCTTACCGCGATCGAACGCCATTATTGACAGTGATGTGATAAGCCCGCCACCTTCTCCGCCTCACAAGCCTCCCGGTGCTTGGAGCTCTTTGCCATCCTCTTCCGCTAGAAAATCTTCTCTGACTGGTCAGTTGAAAAATCGCGGTAGATCGAGGCAGCAGCAACTTCCTACGGTCATCAATTCGCAGTCGTCATCGACGAATGTTGCTGTCGTTAGTTCGCAGCAATGCGCACGACAATTGGAGAGACCGTATCGTCTGGTGCCTGCGAGATCCTTGGAAGACCAAACTTCGAGCGTGCGACGTAGTCAATTTGCTCAACGTTATCGCGAGTCCTCCTCCTCCTCGTCCTCGTCGATGGGCTTCAGGAGTCTCGACAGTTGCGTCAATCGAACGACTATGCCGCGGCTCGCTGAGAACACCGATTCCTCGGTCGAGGGATACGAGGATGGCGACGAGGATGACAATCCAAGCTCATCCCTAAACATGAGTATTCCTGCTGCTAAAAGTGGACACGCATCGTCGCCAGACTTGACAGTCATTAGCAATACGGGGCTGTTACAAAACATGGAGAAAATATCACCGTCCGGAAGGCATCAATCCCGACACAGCCGCGCCAATCAGCAACTCTCTTCGAGACGTTCACCGGGTTCGAACGAAGCAGCAAAGCAGTTGTCCCACGAATCATCATCCTCGTGTTCCTCAAATTGCAGCACAGATCGCCAAGGCCGATCACCAACCCCCAATCTCTTCAGACGTTCCAATCAGAACCGACCACATCAATCATCATCGAGGAACACCCTCGTGTCACCCGATTCGCTTCAGGCTGCAGCCCGAGTCCGAAGATCCCGAAGCCTACAATTACCGGAAAAAAGATCCCCTGGCTCGTCCGGCCAATCGCAGCAAGTCTCTCGTGAACATTCCAGAGAATCGAGTGATTCCCAGAGTCGGGTCGTCGTCAAAATTCACAACGATAGAACAACGCTAACGGATCGGGGAAAACGACATCCGTTCGCTAATCGTGAGTATTTTTATCTCTTCAACTATTACATGAAGAAAAAGTTGGCACTTCAAGTTATTTGCTTTCTTTACTTTTCCAAATCTTCACATACGAAATATCCCACTGTCGATCGTCATTCTTGGAAATTTCGTTGACTAACTTCAGAATCGAGAGTCTGATAATTTTTTAAGGTCGTTGGCTACATACGCCAATATGATAAGAATTATCAATATGAATAAAATTTCGTGATATTATTCTTTAGCATCAAGTATGATGACACATTTTTTTCAACTTTTCATCTACATAGTTTTCGAAAAATTTAAGTTTACAATATGCCAAAGATATACCTATATATATCCGAATCCTATGCTCATGCATGTAAACTCTAGTGTTCAATTATTCGAAAACTACGTAGCAGAAAAATCTTAAAAATTTGTATATTCATGCTTAATACTAAAGAGAATGCTCATTAAATTTCTTCAAATTCCAAGAATTTAAAATTTTCCTATGCTTTTAACGTGGCAACATTGTTGTGTGTAGCCACCGTTTGCAAAAATTGACAGCCCTCCCAAAAGGATAGGACGTCAAGTTTTTAAGGATCTCCGAAAATAGCGAGCTAGCCTATCAAAGCAAAAGCAAAAGTTAGCATGTGAATAAAATATAAAACCGTAATATGTGCAGGTAAAGCACAATCTACCGAGGACAAAATAAACGCCGAGGCATTGCACGAAGTTGAGGTAGTGACGGAATATCTTTACGGGACCCGAAGCCGGCCAACAACGAGAAGTTTACTGGCAGGTCGTTACGAATCTCGAGAAGAGGTTGGCCAGCAAAGACGAGGGATTGCCAGTAATACCGGAAGTGGCGGAGGAGGAGGAGGAGCAGGGACGTACGACGTTTATTTCATATCCGCAAAGCAGCCACGCCAGCAACATCAACCAGTTGGCAACAATAGTTGCGTAAGTGTGACGAATTCAGGCCAAAAACAGCAACAATCGAATAGACGAGGAAAAACATTGCAAAGAGGCGCTACAACTCCAAACCCGAGTGTCGCATCAAAGTGCCCAGATTTTTGCCTCAGTTCAGATTCGAAGAATCGTTGCAGCAGCAGCACTTGCGACTTTTGGCCTCATTGCTCGCAACGTGACAACCGTTACTCCTCGAATCAAGGACAAGCGGCGTTTATGAAAGTTTCACAAAGTTACCCGTCCCACAGGAGGCTTTCTACAGACAACACCGGAAATCCGGTGACCCGAGATAGCAGAGGTAGCGCTTGCTCTTCGCCGGCATCTTTGGACGTCGTGGACGATCGTGTTGATTCCATGGCTCGCAAGCACCACAGACAACGTCCAAATAGTGGCACATCGAGCGGCATCCAAGCTCAAACAAAAGACGAAGAACGTCTGCCGAAAAGCGCTTTGAAACAGTCGAGGAAATCACCTCTCGAGTCCCCAAATGCCAACGACAGCTTTGACAAACGCGATCATCATCCAACCCACTGGGAATATCGTAAAGTCTCGCCAATTCAGATTAGAGATTCCGGTGTTCGCCGATCGCCCAGTGGGCCCAACGCCAACATTCTCTCACCTTCGATGACTACTTCCTCCTCCTCAAGCAGCGACATTTGGATCACAACCTCTGATCGCACCATCACCAAAAGCCCCAAAAATCCAAAGAGCAGCAGTGCTTCCACGCCCATGGAAGACGCCATGGCTGGCTCCCTCAAAACTCTCACTGAATCCAACGCCGACAACCCCAGCTCCAGACCAGGCAGTGCCCCTGCCCGAAGAAACGAATCGCCCTCCGAAAATGGTTATCATCTCAATCCTCAACAGAGATCTTCTTCTTTGCCTAAATCGTTCCTCACTCACAACAGTCCAACCGGCAGGTAAGTAAACAACTTTCTTCATGATTTTCCATTCCCGAACTGAAAACCTGTCCATTCAGTAGATTTTTCAACAATAACGTGAAAAATCTTCGTCGCGATTCCAAAACAGAATTTACTACAAAAATTCGACCGATTGATTATCAAAATATTGGCTAAAAAATATATTTTTCATTATATTTCAACGATGCTAAACGTGTCGAAGTTTGCATCGTTGGAATGCAACGAAATTCTATTTTTTCTTGACCAGATCTCGTTACTATTTTTCAATATTTGGTCTGAACAATGAAACTCTCATCTTTTGTCATTTTTTGAAAAATTATTGCAAAAATGTAATAAATAATTAATGGAAAATGCATTTTTCGTTGAATCTCAACGTTGCAAACTTCGGTATGATCCGGAAGGAGGTCCCCGGAAGTGCTTGAGCACTTTTCCAAACTCTAGAAGAGACTGCATTCTTCGTCCATCATCGTATGACCTCATGGACAACCCCGAGCGACCGTAACATCCGAACAAATCGACATAAATGAAAAATTATCGTTCGACAGATTGCGGTTTAGCAGACGGCACGACGTCCATCTCCGTGAGCTTGAATTTGTTTTTTACTCAATCCCCATGCGAGTAAGACGTCCCCCTTCCCCATGAATGAGTTTTCAGCAAACTGTATACTCAGTTTTGATCACGGAAAAATTTGGAGTGGCTGTTGAATCGTTTGAAATTGAGAAAGCATTCTTCCTCATCTCGGTGAATCTTCGAAGCTATTAGAATTCCGACGGTCGAGCTTACGCTCATTCTACTCCGTGTAATCCTGAAAAGACGAGGGATATCGTATCGCTCGTATCTCGCGAGGAGTTGGGATCAATTTTTCTTTCATACCACGCGCGAATTAATGAGTAGCACTGCTCTCTGTGAAAAAATATTGTGGAAGTTCAATTTTTTGCCTGAATTTGAATCGAGGAGCAAATGCAGATGGAAATGGGACGTGAAAAGTTGCATAAATGCAGTATGTATGCTCAGGTGGATGGGAAGATGCATTTGCATCAAGTGCATTAGCCTCGTGATGCTGCTGAAAAGGCTCTCTAGACGCAACGAACAAAAGCTTCTGTAGGTATACGCAGCAAAGTCTCACAATGCCTCGTCCGTTTATCCTCGAAACTCAAACTATTCTTTCGTTATTATTGCACAATGTCCATGCACCGCGTTTCATTTCCACGCTGTGTCGCGAGCACACAATCGAGACTTTATGCACGCGCCGTTAACATGTTTGCTCAACGTGTGTATCACAACTCGAAAAGCTTTTCAACATCGTTACGTCCTGGAGTACGTCCGTTTACATATTCCACGTATACATTTGCTCTGTGTACATGACGTCAATGTCATTTACCTTCTCGTTTTCACCCTCGATATCCCGCTCAAACACCGAAACAGCCTTTCGTGTAATTATTATCCAAGAATTCGTTCTCTCATTTTTTTTTATTATTTCGTCACGTTCTTATCAAATTTTCTTTGATTGTCGAACGTTGCCAACAATTTCACAATATTTCGCGCGTAATATTTCAAACGGATTATGAAGCCGTCTCGAACCCATCGAGAGGCTCCATCGTTATTGATTACATTAGTTTCGACGTGACGGTAACCAGTTAACGCGAACTGGCTTCCCGAAACAATTAATCATTACGCTCAAGTCTACCACCGGGCTCGAGGAAGCGTTCCTTCAAGTCCAAGTTTTCTTAATCAATTCGTTATCCCATCGATTATTAATCTCACAACGATCGACTGGATTCTCTTCAGATGTTGTAAAAAAAAAAAGTTTCACGAGATTTTCTCTGGGCAAGCCATCAAACTCGTGGAAGGGAATGTTCCATTGAAAAATTAACTTTCGATGATGATTTCGAGTTTTCTTAGAGGTTTTCCTCCAATAGCTTAATTCTATTTTTTTTCCGGAACACATTTAATCCAATTCGTTTCATTTCCCTCATAAATATCAAAGTTCCATAATTACACGAGCGAAAATTGTAATTAAAACTAAAAAATGTCGCTTCGCAATTAAAAAGGCCAAGTCATATCTCATGGAAAAGGGCTCCTTCGTACTTTAATTAAAATGGCACAGTGAGCTGTGCGTAATATGTTGATGAAATCAACGGATAAAGCTTTCACCTTTCTCAAGGTACGGCTGAATTACTCTTATTCGAAAAGTACAGAAACGTCACTTGCAATTGACATTTACGTGGAGTGTCTCGAAATATCAGGATCCGAGGGCGTTATGGCATGTTTCTTTTTTTCTTCGATATCATTTAAATAAAATGTAGTGTTCAATTAAGCTCTACCATTGCCTGATGCTTCAGCTGATCATTGACGTTAGGAATTACAGAAATAATCAACGAATAAATAATTAAATAAAATCTGTTGATTTTTTTTTGATTTTTTTTTTCTTGAGGAAGTTTTTAATCTGGCCTCGAATGTACTTGATGTATACGAATCTTTTCCTTCCCTGGACGATGATTTTAGCGGAATGGGGCTTCTGCGTATGCTATTCATGAAAAGTTTCGAAATCTTGGCTCAAAAGTCATTTGAATGTCGTCAGATTTGAGTCTGTTAAATTTTTACCTTCTTCTTCGCCCCTTTCATCGCGATTGCTTCTCGACTGTTCGTTCATGGAGGCCGTGTGTTTTCTTTCCCGAAAGTTGGTAGGGTTTAAGTCCTAGGGATGCTTGTCAACGAGAAAAAAATCATTGAGATGTAAAAAATTCATGTGGACATATCGTTGATCCTTTTCCCTTTGTCTCTCGTCACGTCGACTTTCTTGTTAATTGAATTTTCATCAGGATCGAGCTCAAGGGAACCAGCTCCGCGTCGCGTACAATCAAGTTACATTTTTTTCTATTCACCATTTCATTGAAAGGTTCAACATAGTTAGGTTCGATGATGATGATCCAAGAGACGCATCACAAAACTCGGTCTGGGAACTCTATCGTTCTCCCATGATTGGGAAAGGCATGATGGAATCCTTTTTACATTCTTCCATGTGCAGTGTCACTCGCCGAGAGTGACACCTTTTCAAAAGGACGGATTAATATTGACTTTGGATGAAAAAGTCCGAGGGAGAATTCGATCGATTTGTCAATGTGTAAATTTCGAGGTCGTCAGTTTTTAGTGGAGATTGAAACATTGTCTTAGTTTCGCTTTCTCATTCCGAAGTGCCAAGAAACAGATATGACGTTTCAAAGGCTGCCGACGCTTGCTAAGCGGTCACCCAACCCAGTACCGTTTCATTTACCCGTGATTTTCTTACAACTTTCGAATCTCCTTTTTTTTTTTGAAAAATCACAAAAATTTTGTCGATCCAGCACGAAATGTTGAAAAAAATGTTTCGAAAGTAAATTTTCGTCATCCGAATGTTAAACTTGGCTGACAGTTTCTTTACAAATGAAAAATAATGTCAAAATAACGAAAATTTTGAAATTATTAAAAAATATTCGACGTTTGTTGACAAAATTTCATTTTCACTCCAGTATTGAAATTTAGAACTAAGTTGCGATGATAAAACGATCGGTTTTTGCGCCCAAATAAATATATCGGCTCGAAAAATTCGGAGCATTTTGAAAATTAAGCGAATCGTTGATGAAAAATAAAAAAATTCGCTTCATTTCAACGTTGCGAACTTCGGCCTCACAAACATACATTCTCAGTGTGCTTACAAACATACACACGTGAACGAGTAGAGATTGTGGGTGATGAAAATTACGAGATATTTAATTTGCTCTAGTTTTCTTCAGTATTCGTGATAACACCGAACGGATTAAACGGTGGATATTTGAAGCAGTATAACGCACTGTGATGCCTTAACGAAGTGGTAAACGACGACATGGGAGGAAGGGTAGTTGGAGGTCCAATATGTCATCGCGGATATATGCTCGTCGTTCTCTCTGATTTAGGAGGACGCTTATCGGATTTGACTGTCCGGAGGCTCGTTAGAGTCCTTTATAATATCTGCACAGGCTGCATGAAAATAAAAGTCGTTAAATTCGTGCCAAGGATGAGAGAAGGCGTTTTTTATGGCGAATAAAAAAATTGGATTCAATGCTGACAATTTATCGGAGGCTTTTAGCCCTCCCCACGCCCATCGATCCGTCCTTGGGCTGAGAGAACCCTTCGCCATTAAAAAATCATGGGAGCAGAGTGTGAAAATAAATGAAAATCTTGCTCTCGAGTATTCGCGACTAAATAAAACAGCACGAATGATTTATTCGCCGAGCTGTAGTCTCGGTCAGCCGCAAATAAAATTTAACCCTAAACGGAATTTTTCTTGAGTACGAAAGGGAGAAAAATATTTTTTTAAAACAAAACCAGGGTCTCGGAGTAAATTGCAATTTTATGAATTGCACGTCATGCAATTTTGAATCCACATGCCGTTTACGAGCTCGCTAAAGTCTTCATAAACAAAAGGCAAATCAAAGCAACCGACTTTTCGATAAAAATAGTGAGTCCGTCTTAATTGTCTGTGAAGTAATGATTGGCTCCGATCGAGCTCATGAACATCGGACAATAAAACGTTCGTCGAACCGTTGCTCCATATAAGGACTGGGTTTGTCGTTGACAGCGCTACTCGCGCTCGTACCGTACGCCCAACACCGGGATCACCGCTCAAGCCCAACTTCTCTTCCCACGTGGAACGCGCACGCATTCCTTATATATATATGAATATAAAGACATGTTTAAAGTAGCGCGCGCTCGTCATCTCGGCAGCACCGTCGTACCTCTCGAGTGTCCTCCACAACATGCAAAATTTATATTGCATTATACACACGAGATGAAGAAATGCCACTTTGAGTTTTCGAAATGATTTTTCTCTCCGATCGAGGCGTCTGATTAAAAACTTGAATCCCGATCAAAATAATCAACGAAATTCGTGCCTGTATGCGGGAGGAAGCGGTGTTCCGAAACTTTTGTCAATTTTTGTCCAAAATTTATTTTCTCTCTGAGACTCACAGCGCACCGCGGCGACTCGGTGTGCTCGTTATGGCGTGGGCCAGTTTAAAGCAATTCGGTATATCTCACTCGGAGATTACACACATACTTATATATTTAGAGACATAAAACCTGCGTTCATGTTGAGGCGCGTGACCTTACACATCTTGTGAATTTTAGCTCAACGTCCGTTCACTCCAACGACCATTGTGCTCCTTTTTTTTTCATTATAAATGAATAACACTTGCGGACGTGTAATTTGTTTCGCTAACACAATGGTTTTTTCATGTCCGATGCTTTCGACCACTCCTTGCTTTAATCAACTCGTAAAGTGTGAGATAATTATGTGGATAGGACATATATGAACTTGAACTGTTCTTCGTATCCGTCCCGGTTCTCAATTGTGTCGCTTGAATGAAAAATCGATCGTCCGATTTTTTTGCGATAATCAGTAAAAAATGTGTAAAGTGAAAATTTGCGAATTTCGAGCCGAATAACACGTTACTGAATTTTTTTCGCGAGTATATTCGCGAGCCCCGAGACGCCCGAGAGGTTTTTATGTTTGTTCTCATTAGTTAAGTACACGCACGCCACGCAAACGAAAATATCCTGTACCTATATGACAGGAGGATCTCATTGTTAATGCTCGTTTCGTGCTCGAATGATTCACGCGGCCATGTTGGCTAAAAATGCCCGAGAAACTAGGGAAGCTTCAAGGTCTTTGCTTCTCGGGGTGTTCACCCAATTACATCACTTTACTATGCCGAGATTTATACGCTGTGGATTCCTGTATACCTACTCCATGTGCCAAAGGACGGGCCAGATTCTTGTACCGGGCTTGCGAGTTTCTCGGGACTTTCACTTCCATCGCGAAACGTAAGAGTCGCCTATAGTGTGTTTTCACGACGACGCTGCCTCTTCAAGGCTCCGCATTCACCTCCGGGCCTCTTACCTGCCGATTTTTCACCAATCGAGACTCACAGCCGTACTCACTTCCTTCAACAACTGCCAGATGGCAACCCCAGTATGTCTCCCTGTCAGCAGGTGAGACAACCCAAGTTCATTATCGACCAAAGGCTCTCGAGAATTATTTCCACGTCTCCAGCGCTTAAACGACAATTTATTTATTTTTACATATCCAAATTTCTGTAAACTCTTGACCTACGAATATTGAAGAAAAAAAATCTCGACAGCTCGTGAATTCCAAAATGAAGGCATTATTTTTGTGATTGCGAAGAACAATCATCCTGATTTTTCGAAAATTCGTTATATATTACGAAAACAATGTAATTGTTCGAAGCTCACGAGATTGCAATACAAAAAAGAGCTCCAATTATGTCCACGAATCAGAGATCACCGGACACTATTTTAATATCTATCGGCTCCGACGTTGCGCACTGGAACATACACGATTCCCTTAACGACTATAAATTTCCATCTGAAAGGAAACGAAGCTTTTCAATTGTTTCGTGTTTCGTACGGAATTATTCGCTCCGACAGTTTTCCGGCCATTATACACTCGATTATGTTCTCGTTACAAAGTACTAATGAATTGAACGTGCTATAACGATATAAGGAAATATCCATACCAATTCATTTATAGGCATCAGAAAGGGCAGAAGCTCGCCGTTCTGCAGGGACTGAGCGTGACCGATCGATCCTCCCAGTTCTCATCTATAAATACATATCCGGTATTCCCTGACCTCGGCACATGTGAAGTTTCATTTGTTCAAGACAAATAGCCGCGTTTATTCTCTTTCCCAATCACATGCAATTATTATTTCTCTTAATGGATTGAAACGTTGTCGTTATTGATAAATTCGGTATTAGACGCGTGGAAGGTCCGAAAAGTGAAATTCCATGAATCGACACGATTGAATCAAATATAGATTCGTGCCTGGCAATTTAATTCGAAGAAAAAAAAAATGAAAAATTTAACGAATGAAAAGATCGAATCGACGGTTTTAAAAAAAAAAATATTCTCAGGCTCCCGGTAGTGCTTATCAATTTTTTCCAATCGCCAAAATAAAAAATAAAAAAAATGGAAAAAATGAAAATTCCTTTCAGGACAAACGTGAGGGTGGAAAAAAAATGCTTGACAAAAATGGTAATTAATCTTGCGTGTTTCCGGATCGTTGAACATGTGGAAAATTTAGGTGGTTGATGTACGGGCTCACAGCGAAGCTCCAATTCAGGTGGTATAGCTAAAAGCAATTTGTGAATAGGATGGCATTGGCTGCAGCTCCAAGCTTTATGTGTATATAGAGAAAAATTCACATTCCGCACTGCTGGCCCGTGCTCGCGCTCGGTCGCTAATACGACGTTGTATACAGACTGTGCAAGTTGCGAGTGTTTGCGTGAAGAAAGCAGCGGCGTAGTTGTGTAGCGGTGTCGGGAAACCGGCAAACAGGCCGAGGAACGACGCGGAACGAAGAGAGTCGAGAGTTGCGCGGTGGTTGCTGCGTGAACAGTATTCCAAATGCAGTCTATCGGGCGCCGTTGGAACGATAGCACATACTAAACCGACCGGGAGACAAGCACGTTTCCCTCCGGCATTTTAATGCTCCCGTCTCTATTTGTTTACATTATTCAATCACATTTCCCCAATCAACCAATTTATAATTAATTCCCGAGTGATTGATTACCCTTTTGCGACTCGGCGTTCAAGCTCAAACAGTGCAACGACAAATGAATCAATCAATGACATATTAATTGATCAATACACATACCGTAAATAAATAACCGCGCATTCGGTACACGCGAGCCAACGAGAGTTTTGCGGATTTTCGTTGATCTTGTGACACGTGCGCGTTCGCCAGTTATCCATTATGTTACGTAATAATTCACCCAACGAAACCCGCGATATTTTTATTCTAGTTTTCTCAATTTTACGCTCAATCACTTTTGGGATTGCTTGATTTTTCAAATCCCATACTAATTACCCAGTGCTCGCTCGAGTGGCAATTGCAATAACAAATGTACCAATTCAGTGAAATGGACGAAAGGATACGTGAAATTTTGTCGGCCGGGATGAAACGTGGACGGGTGGAGGACGAATCGGGGGCGGTTCGTCCAACCATCCAGACAAGGACGACCAACAGTCGCTCGTTTATGCGTCACAGTTGGCATTGCACCTGCGCCCACCTGCCCACACCCCCGGAAACGTTTCCCCCCGCAAGATTCACCGGCCCTAATGGTCACAGCTGGGAGAGCGTGTTACTATGCTCCAAAATTACTAGGTAACCAGCATCATCATCTTTTTCTATCACTTTTCCTCCTTATGCCTCAACTTTCTGTCAGGATAGTGTGAAGAGCTTCATTTTAGGCTTCAATGAGAAACTTTAACGGAGAACTAAACACTCGTTTCCTGGTATTTTCTCAAAATATAACGATTCCAACGAATTTAACGAAAAATAACAAAATAATCATTTTTTTAAGCAGCGAAAATTCGGGAAAATCTTTTTTTTCTTCACGATGTTGAAGTTCGCATCGAACGAAAACTCATTTTTTTCAGCAGAGTGCGAATTTTTTGGAAAGTATTTGCCAAAAATAACGAAACAATCATTTTTTAAAGCATCAAAATTTGGAGGTAATCCTTTTTTCGACGTTGTCCAAGTTCGCATCGTTGAAATGCAACGAAAACTCATTATTTTTTTCAGCAATGCGAATTCTTCGGAAAGTATTTGTCGAAAATAGTGGGGCAAACTTTTTTGCTACTCGAAAATTTAATTTACTGGAAAAAGTGGATTAATTATTAAAATAATCATTAAAACATAAAATTTTCGTTTTTTTTAAATAATTATTTTGATAACTAATGGACTCGATGCCATTTTTCTAATGAATTCAGTTTTTTTCATGGCTAAGAAGACTGTCCCATTATCTTAGGCAAATACTGTATGAAAATTTGGTGCTCTCTTATGAAAAAATAATCAGTTTTCGTTGTAGTCGTTTTTTCGTATAATTCAAAAATTTGTCCGTAAAACCTCGAAATTTATCCCAATCCTATTTAATTGTATAGTCATTTTGTTGTCACAGACGTTCGTCAATAATAAAATATCAACCTTTTTTATCATTAATTTCTCGAAGAATCGACTTTTTTTTGCGACATCGACAATTTCGTAGAATCAAGGATTGCGAAGGGCTCGTAATGTCGTTTATTAATTCATCGAGCACTTACCTGTGGGACATTTGAAAAAGCTGTCGTTTTTATACAGCAATCCGCACGTTTTCGTTGGTACGTCGTCTGCAAAACGGTGACGACGCGATTACCCTTCGGCTGAGACAATCGCGAGTACTGTGTATACTTTGGCTTGTCGATCGATACGAACGTAATTATTCATTCAAGTTGACATGAATTGCTGGTATTTCATGAAGTGTGCTCGCGGCTTCCTCCCTTTTTGTTCACCAACATTTACCATTGAGAGTCGCTCTCATGCAATACCTAAATGAAGCATAAAATGGGCAATTAAACTCGAGATTACTAAGCGATGAGGGGGTGTTATTAATAAACTCCTATCGAGACTCTCCGCCCGGTATTATGACTACCATTGATTCTGTATGCAGTCGATTTACGATAAGATAACGATAAATTCCTCGTGTCTCTTCGAGCCCATGCAGTTTCATCAATTTTTCTTCTGCAGGCTCTTTCTTTAGACTCCAAAATAAAATGACATTTTATTCCATGTGATAAGGTTTTTTTAAACTAATTCTAAGAGGCCGTGGACTTTATCATAGTGGCTGGTGTACTCTCATATCTTAGTCTACATACGGCCATAATAATTATAATACACGCTACATACAGATAAACCGGTGAACTGGTGGCCATAAAAATATGAAGAAAGTCTCGCTTATATCGAGTTGGTGCAGCTAAAGTTAGGCTTACAGTAGATTCTAATCTCCAAGCTTGTTACGAGAATTATACAAACGTAATCATTTTTACTAAGTAATTCTTGTATATTTCTGGATTTCGGTTCACCGCTTATTTTCGCCATAATAATTGTATCTAGAGAACTAGAAAGATCAAACGATATAAAATGAATCCAAAGTTTGCAGCGTTGAGATTCAACGAAAAAGGATTTTTGGATAAATTATTTATTGAATTTTGAAAATTATCGTCATTTTTTGGCTTAATTTACTTTTTTTATGCAAGAGAGGATCGGTTTATTTTCTAGATTGAATATTGAAAAATAATGACGGGCTTTGCTCAAGAAAAAATAGAATTTCGTTGCATTCCAACGATGCAAATTCCAACATGATCGAAATAAAAGCAAGAGGGCGGTTCTCAATAATCTCGTAGCATCGCGCCCGAAAAAAAGGCTGAGCAACGGTCGGTTCGATGAAAAAAAAAAGTTTCACTTTATCTCCATTTTTCGGGTAATTATCATCTTCAAGAAGAAAAAAAATCACATTTGTTCGGTTTACGTGCACGAAGATTTGGAAAAAATCATACCAGGCTCCTCCGATGTATTGCAACGTTTGAAAAATTTGTGCGCGGTTTCAAAGAATATATGTTACGTTGAAACGTGCGTGGTTGACTTGCCATGGAATGCTCCATATGTATATACGCCGAGCAGCGTCTATACCAGCGCCTCGTCTTCTCTGTGGGACGTTGCTGGGCTGCACTTGAAAACTGGTTGGTGAACTTCGGAGAGAGGGAGCAGAAGAAAGAAAAAAAAAGAGATGGAAAACGAGAGAGGGATTTCCAAGGCGCATATGAGCAACACACCCGTACACATACAAGCGTCCCCTTGTCTTTTTCGTTACGGTATAGGTACCCTTAAGTAAAATCCTGCGGAAGGGCTCGCTCTCTTTCTTCCTCACAGCAGAGAAGAGCCGTCGATCCTGCTGCAAGTCGTCTCATCAAAGTGTTCCGAGAATAAGGGAGACTGCCGGTGCCCGCGCCTCAAATATATAGAGAAAGAGAGAGAAAGGCACGTCCAAAGTGCGAGAGGACGAATAAAATACTTTGGGACAAAAAGAGCTGGATAGTCTCAAGCCGGGAGAATAGAGAGAACGAGACAGACCTATAGATCTCGAGAGTTTCGCTTGTATTTAATTTCCTCTCTGCAAGACGGATGAATGAAATTCGATGCGTCCGCCGCCTCGCCTTGCAAGCCTGCTCTACGCGAATAGGATTCCCCTGTGAACACGATATTTATATTCTATATATGTTGACTCCAGACTCATTTCGCGATTACCTTCTGCCACTTCAAACTCCCGGACTGCATAACAAGAGGAAAACATGAGCTAGTCAAATCAGTACAAATATTTCTCAATTTCCTGACCAACTTTGCAAGAATTTCTAGTTTACGAATATATATATATATTTTTTTTTTCACACAGAATTGCCATAATGAGTGCATTTTATTTATTTCAAACTGGACAAACAGTGTTGTTTGGAATGAGGCCGAAGTTTGCAACGTTGGAATGAAACGAAAAATATTTTTTTTTCTCGACAATTTTTGCTTAATTTTCAAAATGATCCGAATTTTTCAAGCTGATATATTTATTTGGGCGCAAAAACCGATCGTTTTATCATCGCGATTTAATTAAATTTTTTCAAAAAAACCCCAATATTTCGTTGACGACGATGACATAAGTATTTTTGAATATTTTCAAAATTTTCGTTATTTTGACAACATTTTTCATTTGTAACGAAATTGTCACCAAAATTAACGATGGAGATGACAAAAATTTACTTTTGGAAAAAACTTTCTTCAATATTCCGCGCTCCAATGACAAAATTATTGTGATTTTTGGAAAAAACGTTTAGTTTAACGTATCCAACAAAATATCGATATTTTCCAAAAAAAAAAATTTCTCAGTGTGCATGGGCCTTTGCAAAGAAAAAAAAGGGATTTTGTTTCATTCGAACGACGCAAACTTTGGTGACATTTATTTGGAAATCGATCAGAAATGACTCGTACATTTTTTTTGGCACACTGAGCTCAGTATGAAATGGAAGTCCAACAATAAATACGTGCGTTCACGATTCCGTTGTTCTGAAAATCCAGACGCGAGCCAGGAATTTCGATCGAAATTCCTTCGCGCTGTAGAAAATGCAGTAAAAATGTGAATTTTTCTGCGAGGATTTCGATAATCGATACGCGGCTGTTATAACCGCAAGATATGAGTGCAATTCTTGTGCGTCTGTGTCTGTTGTTTATTTTGACGTTACGATTTTCAATCAAACTGACGAAGCATGTACAGCTTGCTTTACACCCGCGCGTGCCTACTTTGATGTTTATATTAGAGATTTAAATGTGACACGAAGCAGCGTTGCCTATGGCACGTGCATATCAATCGTTTTGCCGTTTATGTGAACAACAACACTCGGGTACTCGGATCTGCATAAATATGAGTATGTCCATGTACATTGTACATGCTCGATATCGTCGCTTGTCATATCCAGCCGGAGGGGAATGCGCTAGAAGAGCAAGTCGACTGCAGTTTTATCACTGCCTCCGTGTTCTCGGATTTTCACTTCCTGTGATGCCGTTCATACACAACTGTTCCACTTTTTTCTAAACTCAACCAAACCCCAAGCACTCCTGATGAGTCTCACTCTTCCGTGGGTTTTCGCACTCAGACAATTGTTTTGTTTAATTTCCACAACCAGTTGAATTTCTCACTCGATCCCTTAATCTAGTCCCGAATGAAGAACTTAAAAAAAAATAACTTGCTGCAATTTCATGCTGAGTTTTCGAGAAGACGTCACGATATTGAGAGACGATATTATTTTATCTTCGCATTGAGGGCTTGCCTACATTAAGGTTTTTTCTTTTTTCACGGAAAACATGGAGCTATTACAAGTTCGTG
This sequence comes from Campopleginae sp. 14b, assembly GCA_030522525.1. Classification (NCBI taxonomy): domain Eukaryota; kingdom Metazoa; phylum Arthropoda; class Insecta; order Hymenoptera; family Ichneumonidae; species Campopleginae sp. 14b. The sequence goes on along the minus strand of JAPYYS010000553.1, from coordinate 23,475 downwards.
TAGATTTATCATTTTTATTTTTTTATTTTCTCACTGTGCAAACAAAATCTATAAACCTCGACAAATCAATAGCTGAGAAATATTTTTGATACATCGAGCCTGCTCATCACACTGAGAAAACAGTTGATTTATAATAAATAAATATATTTAGTTGGTACTTTTACTCAAACATTAATTAACTGCTACAAAAATTGTTAATGGTCAAAAATTATCTTTGTTGTCACGATGAAATTTCATAGGCGAAGCTTTTCCTTGAAGATAATGATTTGTTCGATCGCTTTTGTTTCCCTTAACTCAGTAAACCTTTATGGTCATCGAATCTATTTGCTATAAAAAAAGATTACGTTTTATCAAGTTATTCATTTATTAACTATTAACAAATTTTTAATTCAGGCAATCGCGAAAGGTTCAAATAAATGATTCATTACCTGCTCAAAAACGTTTATTTCGCCGTATCCAACTTTGCATTTGTCAGCAGTTAACAAATCCTTGTACGTATAAATAAATCGTTTCGTCAGTGTACTCTTGGTGTACGTACGAGCTTAACGAACTCACGATCGAGGAGAATAGAGTGAAGCTGGGATGGAAATGATAAAAGTTGCGAGAAATTTCGTTCGATTATTCAAACACGTCGATATAAACATCGCGAGGATTTAGGTGGCTATAATTTATTCGCACAGTGTACACCAAAGTGTTGCCTTCAACCGAGTGGCCTAAAAATGCTCGGTGAGAAACGAGATCGCGATCGAATGGCTTCCACTACATAGAAACCTGGCGCATACACCTTTTTCACTCTGAAAAATTGCCATTCAAGTGTCTCTGCTCTTCTACAATGTAGATGAATGTGTACATTGCACACGCTCTTCTCAAGCGATACACCATAAATAATGTATGTTGGGGAAGTTGATGTGCATATGTACATTGGCACGGACGTCGTTCGCGTATAACGATCGCACCCCTTTCTCGCTCTTTCCCTCCTTATTCTCTATACCTTTATCGCCACCAGCTCTATCTCCGTTCGACTCCCATCATCTTGCATAATTCAAGTGGCATCAAAAAGCTCTAGTAAGGAAGGATCGATAGGGAAGCTAAGAATCTACTGCAATGGAGGTCGAACAGGGTTACTGACCTTGCCCGCAGACCCAATAAATCTTTATAGGAAACGTATCAAAGTCTCGAGTTTCTTCATCACATTTTCGCTACTCTCCGAGACCTTTTACTATTCCCTTATAAACTGAAACTCTTTGTTTTCCTGACAATCCGCTTCGGAGTATAAAAAAAGCCAATTTACGGGACCATGATTTTAAATTCATCAACTTAGTCGCGCTGTCGGGCTTCTGCATGCTACTTGTCGAAAAATTTGAAGAAATTTCAAGAAAAATGACGTTTTGAAGTTTGCATCGTCCGAATTTAACGAAATTCGTTTTTTTTTTCCTTATCGCGAAAGCTCATTATTTTAACCCGCAGACATAAAACTAGTGTAAACATTGCACTCGCGAAAATTTCGAGTGTGTAACAGGCTTTCAAAATTCCTTTCCTCAATTTGGCCATTTTTAGACGATCAAATTTTATTTTTCAATTTTCAAAATTATTGCGATCGGTTACTCGGGATATTTTACCCCTAAAAAGTATGGTTCCAAGATCATGCATTCATCGAGGAATACGAATTTTTGAAAAGTCGAAGTGCAAATTTGCACCAGTGTGGTGCGTGCGTGACCTTAAAGGGAATTTAGTGTCTACGGGTCTATTCAGAATTGAATTGCGATAATAAAACAAAAATTCAATAAATCGTCAATAAAAATATTTTTTGTTGCATGGCAACGGTGCGAACTTCAACATCATCGTACGGACTCTTATTTTCAAGCGTCCATTGAACAATCTCATTCGAAGCGAATTGAATAGGAAATTTATGAGATTGCGAAAATTGAAATTCAGTGAGAATCGTTGAAGAAATAAATTGCATTGGAACTTTAGTATTATTTCTTTTTTAACATCCTCGAAGTAAACTCGATCGCTCATCAGCATTTCTTTTGTGCAAAATAGTTGCAAAATCTAACTCGTCGGTTTGGATTCCGGTGAAATTACAATGCTTGAATAAAAGTCGACGAAGGCAGGTGCACTGACTTGCTCGTGTCTCCGCTCTCATATGTTTTTTACTATACATTTTTCATTCGACCGGAGCATGCAGAAAAAAGAAAGGAACCGAGGGAGACAGAATCTGGATTCTCGCGACGTAACAACTCCGCTACTAAGTATGAGGAGAGAATTTAGCAGGCCAGCGTGGTGAGTGCAGGGAACGAGCCTATGGAAAGAATAAAAAACGAAAAAAAATTGATGGGAATGATGAGGAGGCAAGGTACACGCGGATGGGTGCAGATGTTTGAAGCCTTCAGGCACGCGACAGCTGCTTCTCTCTGATTTTATTTTTGTCCCTTCCACTCACCCCAGATTCGTTATCTTGCCTTGCACTCGCCCCGGTCCTCGAACATGTGCCTCGAACACAACGCCTTCCTATACTCTTCGCAAAGAGATCCAATATCTCTGCAATCGAAAACGGCCTCGGTACACATTTCATTTTCATTTGATATCGAATTTTTTTTTTTTTTTTCACACTCCGCAGAAAAAATATCGACCCACGACTTAATTGTATTATCGGTTTATATAAAATTTCGATCTTTCCAAGTTCGCTTGAAAATAAAAATAACAAAATTGCGAGAAACAAAAATTAGGAATTTCGACATGGGGCCACGAAATTATGGATCGCAATAAAGTTGAAAGAAAATTAACTAAATTATAAAAACTTCAAATAAAGTGAAATCAAGATTTCCAGCTCCGCTTCAAAAAAATTGATTAAACTTTTTTTTTTTAATAAATTGAATTTTTGCTACGCGCTGCAAAAAACGCATCCCCGCGTTTGCATTATGCGGTGCGATCTCGTGTTCCGGATACGAGCAACCGCCTCCTCACCTTCCGCACTCCCTCATCTCTCACGATTCAGCAGTAAACGATCGACAGCTGCTGCTCTGGGTGCTGAACTTTACACCGGACACGCCGGTCAAAAGTGTATAGACCTTTGCGGTGTATACGTGGATAAATATATACATAGGCTTTTTCAGTTCATACATCCCGTCACGCTTCGACGGACCTGGTGCATAATCCATGTATCGATAATTCATAATCAAAAGCTTGTATATCGAGGAGCTGAAATAATATACCCGCCTCAGGCGACGCGCGATGCTAACCTATCCACGCCGTCTTCGCCCGATAGAGAGATTTTTGCAAACTTCGAAAGTAGTCTTCCCACACTTTTCCTTCAATTGAAATAGAACAAAAAAAAACAATCTTTTTCATATTTTTATTCATCGTCCTCGCCAGGGCTGAGACTCGAAAAAATTCTGATCCGATTATTTTCCTGCATTTTAGTCTCTACTCCGTGCAAGACTGCGATGCACTCGAGAATTTCACAAGATGCTCCCCGGATATTATTATTATTATTATTATTATTCACCTGATCGATAGTATTCTCTGCAGATACACGAGTTTCTTTGTTACTATTTATAGCAACTGGCATCGAGCATAAACCGGCGTCGCGAGAAAGCTTTTCGCGAATTTTATTCATGACACATGATGAAAAGAAAAATCTAAGAAAAGGATAGGAGAAAAGATGTGAAAGCGCGTACGAGGTAGATATAAGTATAGGAATTATTATTGTTGCTATTCAGCGTTACCATTTTACGGGAAATTGTCGTACGAGTTATTTTTATGCTATTTTTACGCTACGTGGGATTTAACCACAAAGATGAAATGTGGATCATGTAACATACCGCGGTACAAGAAATATTTTCGCAAGTTTTCAACCAAATGAGATCCGTATCGTTGTAAATGCTCAGAATTCAGTCTCAATAATATTTTCTTATATTTTCGTTCGAAAATTCTTGAAATAAATGTTTTTCCTTAATCTATGCCAATCGTAAATTGAAGGCTGTAGAATTCGCCTGTAGAAAACCGATTCCAAGTTTTTCTCCAATGAGGGAAGAATTAATTATCATTAATTAGTCCGCGACAATTGTCACAAATTACTGCATTTGATCGTTTGTTCTCTCGAGGCATGTTCTATGTTTCTATTCAAAGTTTAACACGTCGAATGTAATTATGGTAATGGTGAGAATCACTCGGAGTGGACTATGAATCTAGGCTGTGTGCACGCGAGTCATGCAAGTTTTGAGGAGCTCTTAAACTTTGTGTAGCAAAGTTGAAAAAGTTGAATTCACGTGTGAACAGAATTCAAATCGAAATTGACTCGCCGCAGTCGCGGGGAGAGATAGATGGATGGAAAGGTGAGGGAAATTTTACGTAACGATTCGCGGGTACCGCGCGGTACTACAATAAAATCTCATCACCACATCGTTGCCCAAATGTTTCATTCCTCGGCTCTACCTTTTGGCGACCACAAAATCGGGATACGATGTGCGGTTTCTCGGTCAGGAATGAACCGCTCGTAACGGTTGAGTTTTTCTAATTTGGTAAAAGCTCCTGGTGGTTCCTGCGTCTGGCTGATATCGTGAATGAAAAATCGCCACTTTGATATAAAATACTTTTTGTACTTTGCGATGTAAGCACGTCGGATGGTTCGTCAAAAAATCACTGGACAAAAATAATACGCGACTGGCTGACACATGTAATTGGAATTTTCGAGTTACTCGATTGTTTGGTTTTTTTTTGTTTTTTTTTTTTATGAAAATAAAAACGATGGCAATGGGGAGATGATTCATGCATTTTTCAAACTGTATCTCAAGGTTCATGAAAACGCTCTGGAGGCCTCGAAAAAAATCGTATTAAATCGATAAATTTGACGCAGTCCCGACCTCGTGCAATGAGTTGCGAGCGAGAGTTGAAAGAGAAGGGGTGAGAAAGTTCAGCATATCCGCGTGTGAAAAACCACATCGAATTCGTTGTGCAAAAAAGAAAGATTTTTTTTCCCTCCTATTATTTAAGCTACGAAATCGGAAGTCAATAATTTGTACCATTTTTTCGTTAAAATATTCGAGGAATTATTTTCCGATGGTTTCGTTAAAATTTGACACGATAACCATTGGCTGGCTCAGGTTGAACTACAATTTAGTAGCCCAAGCTTTTTCCAATATAGGAAAAACTTTTTTTTAATGAAACTCAACATTCCAGAGTAAAAAACTCTCATGAAGCAGTTTTTGCTATGATTTGCTCGAAGTTATTTCGTTGCATTCAAGCAAAAGGACTCGAACGACGGTCCGAAAGCCAGAGACCCAAGAATCCTATAGAAATCATGAATTTTTTTATAAATTGAAACGTTTCACGTTAGGGATTTTGACGCTTGGACAAGCGAATGCTTTTCTGTAGAAAAACATCTCCAAATTCTCAGCCTCTTTGTTAAGATTCACAGATTTATAGAAGCGTCCATATTCCCGAGTCCAGATTAATCGATTATCGATATTTCACACGTAACGATGTACCGTTACGGATATATTTACTTATTGAAAAAATAAATCCAATTTTTCTCGGGTGAGACACGTGAAAACCGATATAGCAGCTTTCAGCATCGATATGATGCGATGCATGACCCTCGATAGCTTACGAGTCCGCGGCATTCTAGACTTACACGGTTATCGTATGACAATTTGCGCGATACACTTAATGCCAATAAAATCCAACTTCTCTGCTGTCCAATTGAACTCGATACAACGAGGATGCACGATTCAATAAAACGGTGATTCGGTACGCCTGCCCGAACGATTCTCGATCGTTGATCTCGATAAGTTTCGTTCGAAAATTTGGGTTGAAGTTTGCAATGTTGAAATGCAAGGGAATTCCCTTTTTCCTCGGACAAATCTCAAGATTCCTCTGCAATATTTAACGAGGACAATAAAACGATATTTTTTTAGGCTCCAAAGAGAAAATGGGTAAAAAAATTATCATGATTTTCTGAATTCAAAGTAAATAATTTAAAAAAAAAATTCGTTGGCCCCCAACGTTGGAAACTTCAGTGTCTCCCAACATATGATGGAATTTGACTAAAAACTGAACATTTCAAAAATTGAGTCACGTTTTGTTGGGTAGATGGAAATGAATTTCGATTCAGCGATCGAAATATTGAGCAAATTATTTGCTCCCCGGATTGCATCATTTTGAATAATGCAAAGACCTTTGGAAGGATTTTGAACGGGCAATTCATAGAGACGAAAGTGACTTAGGCCCTGACACACCCGGGAATTTCATGGTCGATGTTTCAAAACGTCGCGAAACAATGGGCCGACCGCTCGTGTATTCGATGACGATTCTTGTCAATCATGTTTTTTCTTTTGTTTTTCACACTAGAGAGCGCGTTTGATCGCGAGAGCTACGAGCAGCGACCGAGAGTCATCATCATCGTCATAATCATAATGATGATCATGATGATCGTCTTCGCGTTGTCGCGTCCCCGTCCAGAGAGTACAGTGTTTATACAGACAGGGACGGTGTTGTAAACCGGTTTTCTGAGAGATCGTTCGCTCTAGCGAATATTCGATATAGGCCGTTTTGTGTCTAATGAAACTTGGGAAAAAAAAAATCGTCAAGTTTCGAGCATCCACGTATTAACGATGAAAAGGTTTCATCGGACGATAAGAGTTTCGTGGAAAAGCGTAAAAATATTTATCTCTGTTGAAGGAGAAAAATGTTGACTGCCCGACGATTTGGTCGCTAGTGAAAATTCCCATACATAAACATATATGCGGACAACGTGATATTTGCTGTTTAGTACTCACTCGTTAGTTCGTCCCGATGTTTGCTGTAGAACGACAATGACTGTTGCGAGAGCATCAGCCAACAGCCACGAGAATACGGATGTAACCTTCGATTTGCTTTTGCTAGCCAAGCCGAAGTCATCGCGCACATGTGAAAATAATAATATATACTTCAAAGATGAAATGCCATGATCCATAAATCTTTACTCCATAAATCAATAAACGGATGTGTACAAGCCAGGCGGACACCTAAGCTGATATGCTGACAGTGACGATAGCTTTGTGGAAAGCTCGTCATCAGGACTTGGTAACTATCGAGTTCTATCGATGTTTGGACCGCTGGAATGTGGCTAATTTTTCTTGTCAACGAAGAAACTTGACCGAAGCACGAATAAAATTGATTTCTCACGTTAAGCGAAATATAAGTCTCATTTGCACGGAAAAATTGACGAAAAATTAGAGAAAAAAGAGAAAGGCGGACTTTGTGAGGAAATTTTAGGTCAAATTCGTCCGAGGCTTTCGTGCAAATGTGATGCTCTTGTTCCCCAAAACGTGCTGGCTAAAGCTGAATATTTTATTAGCTCAGAAAGCGTTGGGTATATAGGGTTTACAGTAATATGGAGTAACAAACTGGTTGAGACGAACAGTAAGGAAAATGTGAGGTGAGAACGACGCGAGAACCGCTTTTCCATGCCATTTAATTCGCTCGTGGTAGAGACGACGCGATGCAAAATGAAAAGAGACTCTCTCCATTTTATCTCTCACCTGACGCCTTTTCTTACCTCCTCGAGGTAATTAATTCATAGCTATATTTTATTACGCCAAATTCGCTAGTCCAATTTCCCAGTTGGTTATGTTTGATATCCTGCGGATTCTCCATCGCGCGAGCAGAACTTGCCACTTCGTTTAGGACGTGAAACTTTTTTCTCGTTTGCAAAAGTGCTAAGCTCTCTTCTTTCCACTGCGACAAATTTTTCTTTATTTCCATTTGACTGGGAAGAAATTTTCTACCAGAATTCGTTGTGCCAATCATTTGTCATTTTTTCTTACAAATGTTCTCGAGTGCTCACGAGCTCACAGTCTCATTTGAGGTGTCTCGTTAGTATTAAATGTTTCTAAACGCTGTCACTCGTTTTTCACTTGTTTTACAGTAATAACAGTTCTCTCGGAAGTTCAACGTCCAGGCATCATCGTCCTGAGGATTCTAGGAGATCAACACCGAGTCCGAACTGTCTCCATCCGGACATCGCTACATTCCCCACGGCTCCCGGTTCTGTAAGTCTTTATCCTGTCTAGATATCTATATATATATATATATATATATATAATGCTCTCAGTCACTCCTGGTACTGCGGTGGCCGCTGATCGATGCACTCTGTTGAACGCAATTCTTTGTTATTGTCGCATCAAACTGACTTTATCTCTCCAACTCACAGTCGAAGGTTTCTTCCACTGTGAGAGCCGTCTAGGCTGCTTCCTGTTGATTCAGCAACGAAACATATTTTCCTCGCAGAAAGCCGCGACATTTCGTTCCGTCCCTTCCGCAACTCTCTGTAACTGCACGTATCACTTCGTTCAATTATACGTGAGAGGCTCCACATCGATTCCGGAAAAATCGAAATATTTGATCACTCTGGAGTGGATTTTTGAATGATCCTTTTTCGAAAATGCGTCTCGCTCCAGCCACGATGTCCGCGACGTACCGTTCGTAAAGATGAAATTTTTAGAAAATCGTTAACTGGCATTCACACTCCATACAAATGCATATGCGATAATATGATGGAAATAAAAAATGATTATTCGTAATGCGAGCATGAGAGAAGAGATAGAAGGGGTTTGGCGAGAAAACAAGGTGTGCAACGAGATGATCGAGGTCCATACTCGTTAAGGAGATCATTAAGAAGGCGCACATTGTGAGGACCGAGTGCGAGAGAGACAATGCTCTCTCTGGAGGGTCGTTATATATGTTGTTCGTCCTATTAATCTTTTCCACGAGCCTTGCCGTCTCGTGGTTTCACTCGCCAATAAATTTGCTCGACTCACGTACGCGCAAGAGCAGCCAAAAAGAGACACAAAGAAGAAGAAGGCGAAGGAGAGAAGAAAGATAAAAAATAATATTAAATGAGCAAGTGCTCTTGACTCTCCTCTCTGGCTCCAGTCAAAAGCTATATTGCATCCGACCCATATCACGTAATATACACCCACACACGTATTTTCTATTTTGTACAGATTTACGTACAAAACAACGACGTATGCTATCCCCACAAAGACCTCCGATTTAATTAAACTGACCTCGTGTATACGCGACACCGATCCACCTTTAGTTCGCGTACAGATATCGAATGAGTTTTAAACGTTCGTTAAACGGGCGAATCACAAATTCCCTTGTCTCATTACTCCACAAGCTCCATCACTTCCATGCATGCATCTCTTCACCGTTGATCAAATCTTTTCAAACGGATATTTTTTTGGAAAAAAAAATCGTTTCATTAACTTTCGTTGCGTCGAGGCTGTCCCACTACACGTGATAAATCAAATTTTCATGTTTTCATTGTTTTTCGCGTCGTGAACCGTCATCCCCCATTGAAAAAAAAACATTTCCACAGCACCAGAATCCGGATATGAGTTTCTCCCAAGAAATAACATTCTTGAAATGATGGAAAATCGACTCGATCATTTTATATACGTAAAAAGCACACATTTTAAATTTCGCTCGTGCTTCACAATGATAACAGTTTGTTTCTCGATATTGGATGGCCCACGAACACTTGAAACCGTTGGTATATAGTTACTGATTAATGTGTACACCCGAAAAGCTATCTCGTGAATTTATATCTAGATGCTTCGTGACAATTCATGGAAACCTGCCGCGTCAACGCCGACGTAGTTAACGCGATCAATTGTATGATTTTGTAGGACTCGGGGGGAAAAAACTATCGGTGATATCGAATGATATATTCGTCACAACGTTTACACAGGTTGCTGTGAAATTGCGGCCCGATCGAGAAATTCACACTGATTAACGAACAGTACGTATTGCGATCGTCGCTCGAACGATATTCGTGAAGAAAATTCTCGTCGAGTCTATTTTTATTTAGACTTCCAAAAAAATACGTCAAAGTGATTTATTTTCTTTCTATACAACACGTGTATAATGTTCGCGTTAATATTCGATAAAAAGTTGTTGTTATGTTTCGTTATATATTCCCCAAGTGGTTGAAACCACCGAGTCAAAAAGAAACTATCCATAGAACGCGATTCGTGTACAACACCGAGCGAATCCAATCTGGAGAGATCGCACAAGTTGAGTGCAAACAAATTGTAGGAGTTAATCGACCTCAAAGAGCCAAACTGTGTTATACCGAGATGAAACGAAGAGCCGAGACGATCCTCGAGAAATTAGGTTCAAAGTGCCGCAAGCTAGCTTCTCGTACCACCACCAGACAAATGGTATTATATTCGACTAGAGACAATTGAGACCGTTGAGATTTCATTCCTAGATATATTACATTTACTCATGAAAAACTCTCCGGACTAGAAGAACAACTTTCTATTAATTAATTTATAAAAATCAATTGAAACTCCGAGAATGCGCTACAGATCGAAAAATATAGACAACTTTTTTACGAACTGCTAGTTTAACGCGGACATTGGAAAACGAGATAAAACGCTACGCAGCCACGCGTCTTTACAGTCCAAAAATAATTGACGATCCGTATAATTAATTACTCGTGGTCTATCGTCGGCGATGGCTTGGAAAATAAATTTGTTTGCTATTTTCCAAAACAGATGATCGAGACAAAAACTATGACAATTTTCGATTTTTTCGATATTTTTCATTGAAATTGCAACGAATTCATTTTCAAATGATTTGCCAATTCGATAATATTGGAGAAATCAATAAATCTGAGTAGAATCGTTTATTACTCATAAAATCGAGGATTCGATAAGCAAGTTTTGTCTTTTCGTAATTAAACCATTTCCTGGACAAGAAAAAATCGGGAAAATGAAACAAGTTTTGCCAATATTCTTGACACAAGTAACTTGGCTTCTTTGCTTCTTTTTTATTTTTCACGTGCAACGAGGACAATACGCGCTTCAAGTGGCTGATGTTTCCGGGGTCGAGGGTTTACCCTCTTGAACCTCTTACTCAGCCGCATGAGTCTGTCCAATGTTCTACTTTTCATTTTTCTCCGCTTTTTTTTCCAGTCAATATATGTGCAAAAGAACCCACAAGATGTTCGCCCAAAAACAGTGTTATTCGTTTTTTTTTTTTTTCAAACAAAATTGCTCTTGGCCTGTAACAAGCGTGTCAAATTTTTTGCACTCCGATTTATTGTTCATTATTTTCCGTACAGCCGTCACACGGACAACAGCAACAGATGAGCCAAAAAAATGCAGTTGAGAGAAAGCGCACGCCAGGCCTGACGGTGACGAGAGCTCAAAGGCGTATAAAAGCATCGAGCACACCTGCGTTACTCGATCGCGATCACGAGAGGTCAGTCATTTCTATTCCCATTGACCTACAATTTTTCTTTAGTATCTCTAGCAATTTATACATTTATTTGCAATCAAAACGTCATTTTATGCAAAACTCTGAGTGCAGCAAGATTTTTTGACGAAATTCCAAATATTTATTGTTTTTCTTGGCTCAACTCTTTGCAAACATTTGGAATTTGTCTCCACTGCCCAAATGTGACATGTACAGCAACTTGCTTAACTTAATCTGACTCACAAATTGTTTGACGTACATATTCACGAGAAGGAGTTGTCCAAGCTCTCGTGGCGATCGTCGGAAAAAAGCTTTGAGCTGTCACAACCAAGAGCCACCATCTCAGTGACCTCCTTTCACATACTTAGAGCTCACCTGGTCATAACTCCATGTGCCTTGAAAGACTTGAAAACACCGACAAAACTCCTGTCCAGAAATGCCCTTCCCCTCCGAGCCTCTCTAGCTTTTCTGCCCGGTTTTCGCGTCTCTTATAACTGCAACCCGGACTTTGCAAAGTCAGCGAGCGGATAAAGACTTCATTCTGGAAAGGCCAAAGTCCCTCTGCTTTGCCCTTAAACCACCGAGCTCCATGCATTACAAAATTGTCTCCGGAAGCTCAAGTTTTCTGCTCGTTCAAGACGAGAGCACGAGCCAGGCGGAAACACACAAATTCACACATCGCTCCTGATGGGTATTTGAAAAATTTAAAGAGAAAACTATCGTCCCCGCCCAATCGCCCCGATTTACAAAAATCTGCACTGTGGCTGCAGTGGCACCGCCAAGGGATGAAAATATTCCGAATTGTATCCAGATTTGTGGCTCGTTCAAAAAATTTAAAGAAAAAAATTTTTCAAAGTGTAAATTTGCATTTTTTCGAAATTAACGCTACGAAATGAATTGATTGAGTCAGAAACGTCGACCCTTTACACAAGCTGACGTGTTTCTTCGACCCCCGGCGATGTCAAAAGGCACGAAATTCTGTTTGTAGCATCCGAAAGTTTCCGAGAATAATTAAAGCCATCGGTGGTCGACCTCCCTGCTGGTGAAACGTCGTCGAAATTTCCCTCAAAGTACCTGGCATATCTTCCAATCTTTACCGTCCGGTCTTCCACCTGTGAGCTTACCGATAAAGCAACGCGTTTTTTCGAAGAACCTTCCCATTTATTTCTACTCTCTTGTGAGTTCGCAGCGGAGTCGTTGAATTTTTATTGCCCCGTATTCGTTGACGAAGACAGAGAAAAAAGTAGCTCAAAGCGGACGAGTCAAAAGGATCGACATCGTTATTTCACTCACTCGAGTACCCCAGCGTTTTTCTCAATCCTCGCGTCCATGTATTCGAAGAAAACCATTGAAACACACGCTTAATAACTTATTTCTTATTTGATTTAACTCTCGGTGTTGTTTTTTTTTCTTACGAGAACGTAGCACTCATTAAAGAGCTCGAATTCTCTTTAGCAGTTTTTTGCTTCGTGCGAAAGAGAACGAAACGTGTTTCTGTACCGCAGCGACCCACCTCAACGGAGAAAGAAATAAAAAAATGACAAATTGCTCGCTGGAAAAGTGAGAAAAGAATGTATATATGTATTTTCGATAGAAAACCACGAGCACTGTGTGAGAGATCGGAAGCCTGCGGCATCTTCTTTTCATACCTGAATGCCCCAAAGGCGAACCAACCCTCTGAACCTTTTCCCGGAAAATCTTGCACCCACGAGACCTCTTAGTCCACACACTTTGCTCCGCGACATATTATTTTCTCGGCTGCTATACATATTGCGGATACAGAGTATTGCAGACTTTTCTCACGTCCCATTAAATAGCCCGTTAAAAAATAAATCATGGGTTTACCCTGCACCGTTCCAACTTTAGCGCTACTTAATTTTTTTATTCTTGTATTTCCATATTTTTTACAAATACCCGATCATTCCGACGAGAAATATTTTCAGATAATTGCAAAACTCGAAATACCAATTTGAAGATCCTTCAAAAACAACGAGAACGTCAACAAATTTTATGGATCGATAAATAATTTGAAAACTTTGTCCAAACGTTCGTTTTCTTTCTTATTCGCTGTTTTTTTTTTATTTTTAGTTTATTAAAATTATTTCTTTTTAATAAATTTTTTTAAAAGTGGAAATACTATTTTCATTATTGAATGGCAGTAATTTGAGAGGCATGATAGTGATGGAGAAGCATCGTCGCCGAGAGAAACGCCGCATGGTACGTGAGTTTGGTCACGCACATTATTTCCGTTTTCGTACCGACCCCGAGCCCAGGCTTTTGCAGGTATTTCTGTGTATACTTTGTCCAACGCACATCCGTTCGAGTTTCGACGAGACGGAGCTGTTTGTAGGTATATAGGGGTTTGCTAACGACTTTGTATACAAATTGTCTGCTGGCTGAGTGTTGGGAGCGCGTAAATAATTCTTAATGAATCGAGAAACGGAGACAGTCCGCTCCAGCCTCTCGGGCTTTTCTCCCATCGAGATTTATGCCCTCAATTTTATATTATACACTCGACTGAAGTTGTTATATATTTTATTGGCCGAGGAAGCTGCAGGATGGTCGTTTGTTTTTTGGATAGCACGTGCTCGCCCGATTTATGGCACTGGCTGCGTTCAAATCGGCTTGTAGACCTTTTGTGCAATGAAATTGGCACGAAAAACAAATAATTACAACCGCGTGTAAAAATCGTTGGTTGAAAATTTTCATAAATCGTTGCGATCATCGGTGCAGGCGGCAATTTATGCACAATCGGCTTTTGGATGTCGATTACATAGAAAAATAGTTTCGTGTGCGATCGATACTTGGTTGGGTGACCGTTCGGCAAAGCCGTTTCACTCCGAGTCCCCAATAGCATCCCAGAAAAAATGTGGCTACCTACATCGACGAGGCTTCTCATAGTTTCCCTTGGCCCTCGCACACATGCGACACAGCAATGCATTTTAGAAAAGACTGCTGCTGGCTTCGGGCTACACTCTCGGAGGGTTTCACAGGAACATGGCAGAAGTTTGGGATAAAACGTTGGGTTGAGCGCGTGGAAACTCACAATGATGTTTGTTGAATAAAATTGAAAACCATCGTGAAAAAATTAATGTATTAAAGAGGGTGGCTACACACAACAATGTTGGCATGTTAAGAGCATAGGAAAATCCAAAATAGAGAGCATACTATTTAGTATTAAATATGAACCTGCAGAATTTCTAAGATTTTTCTTCTTCATATACTTTTTGAATAATTGGACACTAAAGTTTACATGCATAAGCATACGATTCAGATATATATAGGTATATATTTTGCATATTGTGAACTAAAATTATTCGACAAGTATATAGACGAAAAATAGAAAAAAAAATTGTGTCATCGTATTTGATGCCAAACAATATTATCATCAAATTTTATTTAATTCTTATCATATTGTCGTATGCAGCCAACCTACTTAATTAAAGGTAAAAGCAGAATTACCGAATTTCACAATATGAACGTAACAATCAAGATTCTTCATAAAAATTAATTTTTTCCGAAAAAAATCGGAGAAATCAAAAAACCATACGCTATAAGTAATTTCTAGATGAATAAAAAATAATTCCCCAGAACGGATGCTCGTGGGTACATAGTATTCCCCATAGTCCTTGCAATGACCCACGTGCAATGTCACAACTGTCTCTAGTCTGTGCTGCATAGTAACGTGTAACAAGTTTACGCATCAGTTAACGATGAAGTAAACTTTGCTGAGTTTAAATAGTTACGTTACGGCTCGGGAGAGAACGAGCAAAATTGTCTAGGGAAATGAGGACTCAGAGACTCTAGTCTCGTCTCTTTCCCTCTCTCTCTCTCTGTCTCTCCCGTTGAGCATCGCAGAGATAACGACTTGCACAACCCGCAAATTGCACTTTGAGAATATTCACAAGTATAACTTCTGTTCATGCCCATGGATCAGAAATAAATACCAACCTGCTTGACGTGATACACAGAGCTGGGTTGGCCTCCTTATAAAGTTATTCCTATGATTAATCAAGTCGTGGCTGATCAATAGCTCCACGACGACAATGCTCCACGAAAAAACGAATTTGCATAGAAATTTATTTTCCGAAAAAATTTCGTTCTAGCGAGAAGGACTTGCAGTCAAAAATGAAAATGTACAATTTACAGCGCTGACTGGTCCGGCGAGGATGATCGAATCACCAACGAGGACGACGTCTCTGCTTTATCTCGAAGAAGCAGAGAACACGCGACAGAGCATCCACTCACAGAAGCAACGATACCACTTATAGTATCGCACTCAAGACTGCAAGATGCATCGGGTTTGACAGCAGCAACGAACTCCGATGCTCAGACTTATCGCGTTACCGGCAATTCTGTTCAGCACAGTCAGCAGGAAAGTGTTTTGCAAAAGTTTCGCAAAAGCTTTTCTCTCAGATTTCACAAAAAAGGCAGCAAGGAAAGCAACGAAGGTGACACATCTGTAGCTGCTGGCCTTTCCGGAAGTATCGACGATCCTAACAACGATCCTCCATGCAATTCTCGATTGAACGCCGACGATGAAAACGACGCTGGCAATGTTAACGTCTCTGAATTATCCTCCCAGCACAAGGAGGAACTTGTCACCGATCAAAAGTTTCGGTTCGTACAAACATTCTCGTTATACTTATGAATCGTCGATTTTTATTCATCCCAATTTTCTCCCCGGGGTTAATATGACCCGTATATTTATTCTCGTTCTTTTTCCCAGATTTGGACCTCTTGTCTGGAGGACTAGCAAAGAGAGAAAGAAGAGCAACAAAGCAGCTAGAAATGCCAAATGCAATAGCGGAGACAGCGGCATACAGATCGAGGTACGATTTTCTTTCGTCATGCTGAAGTTTGCATCGCGGCGATGCAACGAAAATCTGTTTTCTCTTGAACAGAACTCGTAATTATTTGTCAATATTTGGTCTGGATAAAAAACGATCATCTCGAGCCAAAAACTAAATCGACATCGAAAAATGGTCATAATTTCCAAAATTCAATAAATAATTAATGGAAAAATCATTTTTCGTTGCATCTCGACGTTGCAAACTTCAGAGCCGTTTTTTTTTTTTCATTAAGGCGTGTGTATACTATATTTTCGAGTGCACGGTGTGTATATTGGGTGCTTTAGGGAACAGTCGGGTTTACAAAATTTTCTCGGCTTCCAAAAAATCTCAAAAAATTCTCGTTTACTCATTGTAGCGGCTACTATATGGTCCAGCAGCTCTTTAAATCGAAAATGCAAAACCGTTGTTAATACAAATTGGACAATCATCTAAATAGCGGAAAAAAATAGAATTTTGTTATTTTGACAGTTCCTTCAAAGACCCAGAATGCACACGCCGGATCGATATATCCATAGACAATGGCAATAAATGCTCGATCGGTAATCGACCTTGTTTCAACAGAGCAGAGCTCCAAATTGCTCATTGAACGTCAAATTTGACCTTCGAAATAATTTGGTCTCTGAAATTGAAGAAAAATTTGAACAGAATTTTCGTTTTCATCCTTTCCATTAGACCTTGGGAACTCTAGTTTTAATGTTACACTGGCCCGTGCGAAAATTCTGTTGAAAATCCCACGCGATAAAAATTTTGGTGTGGTATGAAAAAAAATAAGTGAATCAGAAAATCGAGCATGTTCGTCAATGAGAAACATATTTCTTAGATGGTATCTGGCGGAGCGTCGACTGGGGGCAGTGGCGGTGCAGCTTTGGGGGCTGGTGACAGCTCCGAGTCGCATGACACTGATGTTCCTGACGAAACTGACAGTCCACCGGCCCTACGGCGACGAGTTACCGAAAAATCTCGACCCCAGTCCGAGCTCATCAACCAGATACTTATCGACAAATTCAAGGTAAATTCAAACTATTTTGAAACTCTGTGGCTGCACACACTGGGGGTCGCCCGATCTGCGGAGAATTATTTAAGTCTCTTTCCCTAATTATTATCACCAAAAATGCCAAAAAATTTGGTTCGAAGTTACGAATTCATGAAAATTCGAGAACATGGAGTGAGTCAAAGTTTAGTAGATCCGTAATATATATTTTTTTTTTTTCCGTACGATCGTAGTGAAGCTGTCGCGCAAGTTTTATCGCTTCCGAAGCGCTTTGTGCGTATATGTAGGAAAAAAAACACATGGACAACAATAACTGGTATCGCGGTGACACAGGATGCGTGCGGAGACCGAGCTCTGAGGAAACGACAAGATGTTCGCATTGAAACGAACAGTTGATACGCGACCATTGCTCGTAGAGCTATCCGTAAAATGTAGCTCGACGAATCAGTTATTCGCTGTTTCTCCTTTTCATTCAAATAATTGTTCTCGTTCCTGATTTTTTAAAACGTACAATTGTTCACTCATTTCCGTTCGGATTGAGTTTCAACTCGGGATACAAATCGATGGAGGCGGTAACGATTATTTTCGTCTACAAATAAATCTCAATTTATTGAATTTTCGGTTCTTCACCTCTAGTCTTTCGTAAAGTTCGAGCTCCAAATACAAAGGACAGGAATAATTATTGGAAATTCGTGCAATTTATTCAAAGTGCCTGTAATCAATGGATGCGATAATAATTGTTTTTTTTTATTGTTTCTTTGACGCAGGCCGATTTACAGCAAAGTCGTGCTAGTCGTCACAGTCACGTACGCAGGACAAACAGCGATCTTGGTGGTCAAAGACTTCTTCAGTGGGACACGAGATCAGGATACGGGACAGCTCACAATTACAGAAGGATGCTCTCGACCCCGTCTCCCATAAAGACTCGACCTCCGAGACTCAGCCCGAGACACTCCTCCCATGACATCGTTACGCTAAGAAGGTACAAATGTACTAAGAGTGAACGTTTTACGGCAAGCTATATCGTCCGTTTAGTTTTTCCTCCATTTACTACGTTTTTTTTTATCATTCGATATGTGTGTCATAATCTTTGTGCATAATCACGACACGGCAAACGAAACTCGCGGGGATTCCCGACCAATTGATAAATTAATGACCTTGATCACACAAAGGCAATCGGTCCATGGCTGAAAGTGCCAATTGCCAGTTACACGTTCAATTCGTTCGCGACTTTGACGTAATTTTTTTCGCCCAAAAAACCGATGACAACAAATTTTTCGACGTTTGTGAAATTTCGTTTAATTTATCGCTGAAAATTTCACCTCGAAAAATCGCCTCGAAAATTTCATTTAAAATCTACTGACTTGTTCGATCCTTGCCAGCTTCGTGCTCGGCAGGAATAACCAAATAGCACACTGGATTTCGCAATTTGAATTAACGTACGAATTTGGGACGTGAGGACAATTATTAAAAAATGTTATTCAGGACGCGTAATGTGCTGTTTTTTTTTTTGCAAAAACTCAGGTGGAGTGTAATTTTGGCAGTTTGCACGGTAAATTTCGGAAGATTTCTATCTCAGTGTGTAAATTTCTACACGTGTCTCTAGAGCTAAAAGTGAAAATAAAAAAAAATGCGAAAAGCGAGCGTACCAACAAGGGTTAATGCATAACCGGAGTGACGAAGCATTTTGTGCAATAAAAATAGTAACGGGCGCCCAGTCGCAGTGGCACTCGATACTCAAAATTACGAGGGCGTTAAAAAAAAAATGCGGAACGAAAAGAAACCGAGCGACGTTGACTGCGAAACGAGACGTGCCTTGAAAATAACTCGGAAAAATATAGAAACGAATAAAGAAGGAAAAGTCATACATCAACTCGCTCTTTCTCACCAAGTCTCTCTTCTTTCTTTCTCTCGATCTTATTCGTTTTGTTTTATTCTTCTATACAATGATGTTCGCTTCATTGACACGATTGCGATCTCGAGAATGATTTATATGCATTTTTCTTTCTTTTTTTTCGTGTGTCCAACAAACCACTAACATAAAAGTTAAAACATAACATCGATACTTGGTTGGCGAAATTAAAAGTTATCTGTTCGAACCTTTCCAGTAAATCGAGGGATAATAGTGGTAGGTAGACGCGGTACATACAAAAATCCTTATTAAAAATTCCTCGTAAGAACTTTTGACTGCCAAACACACTGTATTTTGTCGTGCCTATTATATATTTACTATTATAATATATATATATATATATATATATATGTGTGTGTATGTATATACCATACATATATCGTAATACGTTGCTGGATGTGTTGTATTTATCGAGCTTATATATATGAGTAATCTACACGCTTGTGAAACCTTCCTATAATACTTTCCAACTCTACTCTTATGGAAAAATATCAACAGCCACTAATAAGCACTAAACAATCGATGAGTGATAATAAAAAATATTTTTTTATCCTCGTGATCGTTGATAGAAACTGATTAACTGTTGCCTGTGAGACTAAGAGTTTTTTTGTTGTTCCGAGTGATTACGAATTGACGAGGTTAGCAAAAAAAAAAGGAAAAAACTGAAGAAATTTAATCGAAAAATATTATTTCCCTCGGTTTTGACTAAAATTTCATTTCGTAATGAAATGATCGAAAAAAGCTTTACTGCGACATTGGTCGTGATAGTTTTCCATGGGTGTCAGCCCCTAAAAATGAAGCCCCAGAAATATCTTTCTATCGCTCTGATCTCTTTATCATAAAAAAAAAAAAAGAAATTGTTAAAAATAACCCCAGTGCCCTCTCTCTCTGCACTCGGAAAACCGTCTAATTTTCAGATACCTTGCCTTCTTCTTCGATCCACCAAAAACTACATTTAAAACCTCTTAAGACTGAACAACTCTTGCTTTTTTCATGTTACAACATTATTTTCTTTTTTTCTACGACAGTAACGCGAAAGGAAGGGCCTCTCGGACAAATTTGAGACGTTCTCTCAGCCAACCATTGGGAATCAATCAACTCTCTCCGTTGATGCGCACCAAAACTGCAGGTACCTTCGAAAATCAGTTTTTTACAGTTCAGCCAATTTTTTTCAGCACGTAAACAAATTTAACGAATTTTATTCAAGTTTTTGAAAAAAATTAATAAATACGAAATGAAAAAAATAAATACGTTTAGTATCGAAAATTAGTAGATAAAGTGCGTTCAAGTTCACTCGATATTTTGTCTCCATCGTTATTGATTCGTTCGATTTTCTATGTTTGGAAAAATTTAAGGTGCGAGATATCCTGGTGGAAATGTTGTTTCGGAGGACGATCAAGACGGGAGATGCAGCGGTGGGATGGGAGGACAAGGAAACGGGACGTCGGACGATGAAATGATGTCTGATTCAGAGTCATCCGTAGCTTCTTTGACCGAAAGAAAAAAATCGTTCGAGCAAACAATGGACGAAGAATTAGTAATTTTAGCCGAAGCCGTTTGGGATCACGTTGCCATCGAACCTGAAGAACTTGCTTTTCGAGCTGGTGATCTCATCGACGTTCTTGATACCATGGATAAGGATTGGTGGTGGGGAAGCTGCAGGGGTGAACATGGATGGTTTCCCGCTGCGTTTGTCAGGGTATCTACTCATTTCGCGCTATAGACACACTGGGTCTCTCGGACCCAGATTTATTTGGCACCATCAATAATCGTTACTTGAAAAATTTCTCAAAAAATCCAAATCCACTTGGGTTATTTTATTTTTTGATTTGTTTTGCTATTTTAATGATTCGTTTTAATTTTTCGTCAATTTTCGTCAACTTTTGACAGTTACGGGTGAGCCAAGAGGAAACCGTCGAAGATTGTTTGGCAGCGATGGCATCGGGAGCGAGTTCAACATCCCAGTCGAGGAGGAGAACAAGCATATCACTTTTATCGAACGAACAAGTTCGTAGCAGCGTCGTGCGGGAACTTGTTCAGACGGAGCGAGATTTTGTGAAAGTATTACGCGACGTTGCGGAAGGTTACGTCGCCGAGTGTCGCAGACGGGCTGACATGTTCACGGAGGACCAAATCGAAACGATATTCATTAATCTTGAGGATCTCCTGGAATTTCAATCAGAATTTTTAAAAGATCTTGAAACTCGCATCGATTGGAACTCCCCCCACAAAAGTTGCGTAGCCGAATGTTTCCTTGTCCACGTGAGTTTCCATCGGATTTTATTTGCCGAGTCGTCGTGAATCTGAAAAATTGAAAAAATTTAAAAAAATTAATTTTTCCATTGCAGCGAACTGGATTCCGCATGTATTCCGAATACTGCAACAGCCATCCAATGGCTATGGCCACGTTACAAGAACTCTATCGTCACAACAGATACAGCAAGTTTTTCGAAGCCTGTAGATTGATGCGCGGTCTCATCGAGATACCCCTCGATGGTTATTTGTTAACTCCGGTCCAAAGAATTTGTAAATATCCTCTCCAATTAGCCGAATTACTCAAATACACTAAAACCGATCATCCGGACTATAACAAGATTCGGGAAGCTCTGGAAGCCATGAGAGCGGTCGCTGTTCTTATCAACGAGAGAAAAAGGCGAATGGAAAGTCTGGAGAAACTTGCAGCCTGGCAACTGAGAGTGGAGGGTTGGGAGGTACGAAGTAACGAAAAAAATAATTTGAGTTTCGTGCTTATTGCTGCGAAACAATTAATTTTCATCGGAATTGAAAATTATATTTACATTTTTTAATTTTGCTCCCCAGGGAGAAGATCTCATCGAAGTTTCATCACAGCTTATTTATCAGGGCGATGCTATTCGCGTGACAACTGGCATGTGGACGAACAACATAACATTGTTTCTGTTCGATCACCAGCTCGTCTATTGCAAGAAAGATATATTGAAGCGTGACACTTATGTTTACAAAGGCCGTATTTATTTAGACACGAGCGAAGTTATCGACGTTCCTGATGGAAAAGGTAAACAGTAGGAAGCTCTGTCCTCTTGAAATTCATCGAATTTTCCATGCTATAAAAAACGACGCGCTGCAAGTTTGACAAATAATTATGGAAAATATTGAAAAAGATGTTTTTTTTTTTTTCTTTTTGCAGATCATCAATTGGGTGTTACCGTGAGACATTGTCTCAAGGTTTACAGCTGTGTGCGGGACAAATGGCTTTTATTTTGCTGTAGAACTGCCGATGAAAAGAGAAAATGGCTTAACGCAATGGCCGAGGAACGACGACTCGTCGAACAGGATCGTAACGACGGCTTAGAATTTCCAGCTGCGGCTCGACAGCTTGCCAGGCTCGCTGCGACCAGACAACAACGTTGTAGACCTCCGATCAAACCTCGAAGTGCGTACTCAGCAGTGTTGATCGATCGAATATTTGACCCGATTCGTTTATCGTGGGTCGCTGGAGACCCAAGCCATTTTCTTTGGTCCGGGGATTGCCGGTGTTTATGGCAGAAAAAAAATATGTTTATCAATTATTTTTTGCTATTTTCATACTGTGCCCTCAAAGTAGAAGTATTCAAGAGTGTTCAGAAATTTTTCCAGATTTTTTCACTGCAAATTACGTTTTGGAACTTACCTTGGATCTTCAGCGAGCTATGATAAGCCTCGGTGGTGTCAAAAAAACGATAAATCCATCGGGTTCAAAACTTAACGAAGTTTGCTACACACGACAATATGATAAGAATGAAATAAAATCTGGTGATATTATTTTTTAGCACCAAATACGATGACACATTTTTATTCAATTTTCCGTCTACATACTTGTCGAGTAATTTGAGTTTACAATATACAAAAGATATACCTAAATATATCTGAATCCTATGCTTACGCATGTGAACTCTAGTGTCCAATTACTCAAAAACTATATAGAAGAATAACCTTAAAAAACGTGTATATTCCTATTTAATACCAAAGAGTATGCTCATCAAATTTCATAAAATTATAATCATTTCGAATTTTGCTATGCTTTCAACATAGCAATATTATTGTGTGTAGCGTGCCTCCTTAATTAACAAAATCAAGAGAAAAACAATAAAAATGAACGATATTTTTTACAGACAAAACGTACAAACAGGAGCCATCTTACGAGATGCAGGCATATGCGAATCAAGCAAACTCGACAAACTCGTTGGGTCGTAAAGTGGGCACATGGTTTACTTTTGGTAGCAGCAAAAAAGGGACTCGTTTGCGGCCTTCCTGAGCCAGGCCTACCTTCGTACCGTACATCGATTTGTGATGAGAAATTCATCGACTTCCCTAAACCGCGATCTACGTCTCCCTTCCAAAGCTGCGATAACGAGAGAGAGAGATAGAGAGAGAGAGAGAGAGAGAGAGAGAGAGAGAGAGAGAGAGAGAGAGAGAGAGAGAGAGAGAGAGAGAGAGAGAGAGAGAGAGAG